>PVKA01029045.1:0-28649 GCA_004027165.1 Ctenomys sociabilis | reverse complement strand
CCTGTTTTCAGCCTTCCTAGTACTGGGATTATAGGCAAGCGCCACCACAATTCCATTGCTGGCTCAGCATGCCTGGAGGTTTGAACCCTGGCTCTTGTGCTTGCCTAAGCAAGTGCTTAGTTCACCTAGCTATCTTGCTGGCCCTCAATATCCTTAACAGATGTAAAACATTTATCTTTCATGGTCATTTGAATTCAGGAAGAGCCAGAAGTCCTATAGCATCACACTGTGAATTAGTTGGATGAGGGTACACTAGTGTTGCACAAGCCCACTTTCCTTTGGGGAGCTCTCGGTAACATTACTCACTATAGTTTGGATCACACCTCATAGACAGTTATGAAAGAGGGCTTCCAGAAGTGCTTCAGACAGTGGCAAGGAAGATGGGGACAAGGGTGTTGGGGGTATTTCCAACAGCATTAAAGACAATGTCTTTTACTGTAATTATCATTTCATGTATAAATTAACCATGTAGTAGTCACCCTGAAGCTTCATGATCACTTGCATAATAAAATCAAGATAACTGCAGCATAGTCTGAGCATTCACTGTGTAAATTCTTTATATTGGTATATGACATATTTACGTTTTGTGATTGTATGTTAAACTTTAACAAAAGTCTTAGAAAAAGCCTGTGGGGAAGAATTGGCATAAGACTATAAATCTAATAAAGATGAGAGTGGATGGCATGGTAAAGTGAATAAAGTATGGGAAATAAGAGGAACAAGACATGTAGAAGAGGAGCCCGAGGAGATAGCTACTAGCTCTTGCCTGGCAAGTGCAAGGCCTTGAGTTCAATCCCCAGTACCACAAAATAAATAAATGCATGAATGAATGAATGAATGAATAAAATTTAAAAAAGATAAGGAAATCAACCAAAAACAAATGTTGGAGAGGTTGTGGGGAAAAGGGAATACTTCTCCACTGCTGGTGGGAATGTAGACTGGTACAACCATTGTGGAGGTCAGTGTGGAGAATCCTCAAAACAGTAGGACTAGAAATCCCATTCAAGCCGGCTATCCCCCTACTGGGAATTTTCCCAAAGGATCTGAAAACATTGTATCATAGAGATATATGTGTACCTATGATTATAGTCACGCACTGTGTGATAGCAAAATCTTGGAAACAACCAAGATGTCCATCACATGAGGAATGGTTGAAAAAGATGTGGTATTTCTATATAATGGAGTATTACTCAGCTATTAAGATTGATAAGTTTGAAGCATTTATACTGAAGTGGATGCCACTTGAACATATACTCATAAGTGAAATAAACCAGACACACAGGTGTAAACATCGTATAGTCTTTCTAGTATAACAAGCGAAAAGCAGAAATACAAAAGGAAACGTACAACAACTAAAATCAATTGAGTGTGATAAGGCAAAGTGAATGGCATATGCTGCAGGATACTAATCAGCTTTTCTTCTGGATGGTTAACAGCCTAAGTTCACAACTCAGTTGGAGAAATGGAAGAGCCACAAGGCCAGCCAACATTTTGGCCCTAGCCTTTCAAAGTCAGCAGAGACTCAGGACATAGGAGAACCTGTACTGCAACATCATGAAACTCAGGTGAGCTCCAAATTTTCTGAACAAGGAGATTATGGAGCCACAGAGGAAAGAGATTGAAGTTCTATAGTGTGCCTGGGGAGAGTCACATGGAGAGAAAACTTTCTCTCAGGCTCTCACAGAGAGCAAACTGGTGAAACATTGGCCGTGACTCATCCACATGAATGACACAGACAAAAGATCTTCAGAATAATGTACAGGACTACAAGATAAACCCTGAGGGACTTCACTGACCACATAAGAAACATAAAGTACATGTGTTGGTATATAAGTCTTGATCTATCTAGGTCTTAACCATTCAGCAGAAAAGTATAAAAATGAAGTATACATCGTGGGGCCATAATATTAAGCTGAGCTGTAAATGGCTATGGTTGACGACTTCTTTGGATAACTCACTATTGTTGTAGAATGCTGGACTGTGTTGGATTGTGTTGTTGAGTTCAAACACCTAAATTAGTTGAATGACGATGGAGTGCCCACCTTTGACAGGTGTAGACAAAGGAAGGGGTATAGAAAGAAAAAATCATGATGTGTGTGTATACACAGTACAGTTGGGATAGATAATGCTGTGCGTCTACATAATCCTATGAGAAGCAAGATTTGCACTAATGGTGGTTGGCCAGGATATTATGTTGGCTTCTAGTACTATGGTCATCCACTAGGAAAATAATTATTGAATTTTTGATATAATTCAGGTATAAAAAATAAGGTAAGTAAATAGCTACACTCTTAATTTAGTGATAAGAGACATCTGCTATAATAATGTCTGTAAGTATAATATCATGTGTGCACCTTGTACGATACTAAAACATTATGAAAACAGTTTGCAATGTATTAATTTATTGAATCTGTCTTGTTAAGGTGTCTTGAACCTGTCTGATTGATATCTGTACTTCAACAAAATAAATAAAATTAAAAAAAAGAAAAAAAAGATGTGTTAGACATCAAAAAAAAAAAAAAAAGAAAAAGATACATAGAAGAAAATTACAGAGGTCTATTATATGGAAGCTACTTATTTTCTAATACCAAAGAAAATCTTCAGTAGAAACTCTCATAAGATGAAGGAAATACTTTTAACTTCAAATCATAGGCCAGATATATCAATGATGAACATATATTTTGAAAATAAAAAAGTATGAAATTTGTCATTAAAATTGCAAAATCTCAGTGAGATCCCCTTCTTAAAAACTAAAAAAGACAAAAAAGAGAATAATAAAAACAACAATAATAAAAAAGACTTCAGGTCTTTGTAGAATACCTAGGTTGTCATTTAAGAATGTTGAACAAATTGAAGTCTACTTCTTCAGGTAAATATAAATAATTCTCACTTTCAAAGTTCAAAACATATCTTATTTTTAGAACCTTACTCAAGGCCGGCCAAATAGCTCAGCAGACTAAAGTTCCTGCTTAGGCAGATACAGGGGCCAGGGTTTGATCCCCCTGGGTGGGTGCTGGCCCCACGCCAGGGGAACACTGAGACAGTGGTTGCGACTGGATGTGGTGGCAAAGGCCTGTAATCCTAGTGGTTGGAAGGCTGAAAACAGGAGGATCAGTGAGAGTCTGATCTATGTAGTGAGACTGTGTGGTGTAGCAAATGCAAAAAATAAATAAATAAATAATCAGTCAAAATGCACCTAAACATTGGAAAATGCATAGAAAAATGTTACACTAGAAAAGTTTTCCTATTATGGGATGGTATACAATCAACTCAACTAAAGGTACGATTAAGCAAGTGCACTTCCTTTATTATGGACATGATTTCAGATGCTAGTAGTTGCTACTTTTTTTTTGTTATTTAACAAAAATGAAGTAAAAGAAATTGGAGGAAATATTAAAATGGAAATATATAGAGGCTGGGGAGACAGCAAACAAAAATATGAAATGGGAATATATGACAGAAATGTAAGAATTAACTTTGTTTAGGGAAATTTTGCATAGTTTCTAATTAATTTTTTTGTCTGTCACTATTTTGTAGTCTTAACAAAACAAAACAAAACAAAAAGGCTGAGAGTGGAAGATCATTTGCCTACTATGTGGGAATTCAACCCTCAATACATTGATAAATATATAAATGAACAAATATACAAGTAAACAAAATATGAATTTGCTGGCAGGCCTTCCATGAAGAAAAGTACAGAGAGTATTCTTTCATTGTTTATAATTATCTATGTGTATCTATAAACGTATATTATAGTAAAAATCCTAAGGAAAGCTGTAGTTGTAGCAAAAACAGAATACTTATTTCTGTATCATTACAGAATTATCTTAAATCAGAAGAGTCTGTAGAACTCAGTCCAAATACAGTAAATATGGCAAAATGTTATAGTCTTACTTCTGCTTATAAGAAACGAATCTTGAATTGGGCTACAGCTTGCTTCTACAGAATTAAATATTTTAAATGAATAGCTAAAGTTAAAATGATACATGGCAGAAGCCTTTATCAATTTCAAAAAAAGATGTGAATAGGGCAGCCAGGCAAAAACGGTGATAATCAACAGTGAATACAAATCGCTGAATTAGTCAGTGTCACATTCATAACATATGTGAGCTGTTTAAAGAAAACCAGCAGATTTTTAATGGTATTGGCAAGTTTTACCTCATTATTATCAATTTACATTATACAAGAACATATAAGTTTAAAGTAATGCATAAAATTTGCTCAGTCTGAGCAACACAACAAAACCAGCCCACGTGAAATTCATTTTCTTTTATTGCGGGGGCGGGGTCCTGGGACGTGACTCCATGCTGCATTGCCAGGAGGCACTTATACTGCTGAGCTATACCCCTGAGCCATATGTGGAATTCTTATTCTTTATTTCTGTTTTTACACCCACCTTATATTTTCAATGATCCATATAATATGTTGTTTCATATATTTTGCTAAATTTAACTCAACAAATCTTTAAAATATAGAAATTATGTGCATAAATAAAAAGTTTCCAAAACAAACTCTCTATTCAGCATGGGAGATTATTTGCTTTATTTAAGGAAGAATATTTCTTAAAAATACAATAAAACAATAAATAGTGACATTTAGAGGAAAACTGAATAATGTAAATGAAAACAAAATGAACAGTGTCTAAGTCATTGTAAATTTTTATTACTAGCATAGACAAGAAACGTTAAACTATATATTTAAGATATGGTTTAGAGAAAACTACAGCATAATAAATAATTTTAAATGGCAGATACAGAGAAGACTGGCATTAATACATTTTAGATTTTATTAAGGCAAAGATTGATATTAGATTTCTACAAAATATAATAAAGAACAAGAGACCAAAATATTTCTAATGCACATCCATAGGCAGCATTTTGAGTAATAAACAAGCATCTGGCATAAAGGCAAAGTAGCTGGGGGAAAACTTACCATTTCCTATTGTTATTTTATAAAAATACTAGCTATTCAATGTGAACATAGATAATGCATCTTTGGAAGGAAAATCGAATTATTCTTGAATTCTGACATGTAAGGATATTGTTGAAAAATAAAAGTAGAAAAAGTTGTGTTCTTTTTGGTGCATGTGAGGTTTTTCGGCTGTGTTCAATATTTAGAGATGCGGTTGCATACATCTGAGATGACAGATTTCAAGATGAATTGAAAACTTAGTTTATCTGCCTCTTCATGGTCACTTATTACCTTACACACAGAAAATTTTAAGTAAAAGAAACAAAACAGCTCTGTTTCTGGTATGTGCTTTTCCTGCAACTAAATTTATCACCCTATATAGCTTGTATTTCTCCATCATAGTCTTCAAATCTTAATCATCTTTATTTATTTATTTATTTATTTTTTGGCAGAACCGGGGATTGAACTTAGGCCCTTGCACTTGCCAGGGAAGTACTTATTCCACTAAGCCATCTCCCCGGCTCCCCTTAATCATCTTTAATCTTGTTTGTACATGCTTTTCCTAGAACTAGAGCTTTTCTATTTATTATTATTATTATTACTATTTTCATACAGGGCTTCCCCACTCAGTCAGGCTAGAAGTGACCTTCCTGTTTTCAGCCTCCCAAGGGCTGGGATTCTAGGCATGCAGCTCCACTGTGGGTCTCGGTGGCCAGCTCATGTGATGGCCAGAATCATACCCAGGTCCCTGAGTCTGCTAAGCAGGCATTTAGTCTGCTGCACTATCTTGTTAGCATCTACAATCGGAGCTTTGTATCCACATGCATTACCTTAACTTTCAAGATAATAACTCCAGAATCTCCTCAGACAGCTTTTCTATTTAAAATTTAAATCATTCAACAGCTGTATTCAAGAATCTTCAAGTTTTCTCATACTTGGCGTGCTCAAATACAATCCAACGCTGACCTGCCTTCAAAATCCGTCTTTATTCCTGTATTTGCTGACGTAACGAGGACTACCCACCTCTGGCCCCAGATAGAGACCGGATATTCATCCTGTGTGCCAGTTTTATTTTACCAAGCTGACAAATCTGACTGCATCTATTTATCCCTGTTAACAAAACATGTTGTTTTAAGTTAGTCTCTATGGCATATCACTACTATGATCACTGGGAATCTCCTACATGGTCATCCTTACTCCAATTGGAATTCATTCTTCAAATTTTACCTCGCAGATTGCTTCCACCATTACTTTCTTCTTCTAATGTCTAAATCCAAGTTCAGATAGGTTCCTTCTAGAGTTAACTGGTTTGCCTTTACTGATCTTTCCCATCAGCAGATTTCTGACCCTCTGCACTTACCAAACTTTTGCTTCTGGTACTGTGTTCTAGTTTATGTCCAGGATATCACAGTTGCTATGCTTGAATTGTACTCCTTTTTTTTCTATCTATTCTCCTATTTGAATTCTTAAAGTCTATGTGATCATTATCCATAAAGTTCTGTCTTATTTCCTGGAAACAGGGTAAGTTCCTTCAGGAATTATATTTTATAAACCATTATCCTTCCTCAGTCACATGCTTCTGTGTTGCTTCATTATAATTTTTTTTTGATATAGGGTTTCATTACATAGTTCAGACTCCAAGTGATACTCCTATCTTAGCCCCCCCAGTACTTGGATTACAGGCATGTGCCACCAGGCCCAGGTGCGAGGGCCAGCATGCCATGTGATACTGGGGGTCAAACTCAGGGTCTTGTGTTTACCTGCAGGAGTTTAGACTGCAGTACTATCCTCCCTACCCCTCTGTGGCTTTATTAAGTATCAATTTATTTCTGTAAAAGATTGTACAACCAGTAGGATTTAGGTTTCCATCTACATATAATAAATTCAATAGAAATAATTTTAAATGTAATTCTAGACATTAGAATTAGAAACATATTAAACTAGGCAAAGGGAGACTGCCAGTTAAAACCATCAGAGAAATAAAGGCAAGTATAATTAAGATAATTTTACTTTTAGGTATGCATTATCAGGAGGACATTTGGAAATAAGAACTCAAAAGTAAGTGCTTTAACATGAACTTGTCATATACAAAGCAAGTAGTACTGTAGTCTTTCTTTTGCTAAATCTGAAATCTGCACAATATTTCTACCGTACAACAGCTAAAAAACATTGCTTTCATCTTTCTACCATGCACAAGTTCCTTGTAAGATGGAATGTGAAGGTAAAGTTTTCCATTAAGTTGGACTCATAATATTTTAAAATTTTATTGACAGTAAATTCCAGAGCAACTATAATTGCTTTGATTGCATGAAACTGACAATCTTTGCACATATCTCCACCATTTTGTCACTGAAAAGCCTTGATAGACATGTATACCTTCCTTTTCTATCACTGTGGTTTTTAAATGAGGGCTAGCTAAAAACCCTTGGTGTGCTCATTTGTTTTTTTTTTTTTTTTAATTAAAATGACTATAATGCTTCAACATGAAATGCTCACCCCAAACTTAGGAGGAATAAAGAGAGAAGAAATATATCAGCGCCTCAGGAATTCATCAGTGGAGTATGGTAAACTGCAGGCTATTCTTCTCTTGTCATCCAAATTGTGTTAGCTTAATGGCAGGTGAAGTCTGTATTAGAGTTCATTAACTTTTACATGCCTGACAATCACAAGAAGGGACCTGTTAAACCATAGGCTACTGGGTTACCGCACCTAAAAGTTCTGGATTCAGTAGGTGTACATGCTGGCTAATCCGGGCGTGGTGACGCAGGCCTGTAATCTCAACACGTGGGAGGCAGAAAGCAGGAGGATCACTGTGATTGTGGGCTGCATGCAAAGTGAGACCCTGCGCCAAAAACAAAACAAAACAAACAAAAATGAAATTTCTAGGTGGTGAATACAATGGAAATTTTCTGTTTGTGAGGGTCATCGATCTGTGCCTTGACCTGGGTTTACCTCTGAATTTTTACACACATTGTCTGCTGACTCGGAATGCTCTACCTCTCGTGCATTCATCTGCGTTTCACTTATTATTTTAGATTTAAATTCTTTTAAGAACGTATTCCTTTTTTATTTTTATTGGTATATATTTGTAATACATAATTAATACACTCATTGTAGGATGTCGGAGCATACACACGACATGGCTTAATCCTTTTTGTTGTTTCACCTTCTCTACTGTTTCCCTTTTAATCTCTTGATTCCCTTACACTTACAAAATATCTCCCTCCTTGTTCCCCTTATCTGCGTGGTATTTTGCTTGTTAAATGTTTTGTACTTTGAGTTGTTTGTATGAGAGAAAGCACGTGGCATTTAATTCTGTGCATCTGATTTATTCTGAACCTCTCTCTTTCTCTTCATTTTATTAGTTGACACTGAAGTGTTTTTCTACCCGGTACCTGCATATACTTTTC
Organism: Ctenomys sociabilis; assembly: GCA_004027165.1. NCBI lineage: Eukaryota > Metazoa > Chordata > Mammalia > Rodentia > Ctenomyidae > Ctenomys > Ctenomys sociabilis. Next base: position 20,328 of record PVKA01029045.1, on the reverse strand, counting down.
ACAGTTTGTTTCAATTCTGAGCTAGAAAACTTAGCATTTTTTGTTCATTTGTGGCCTCAGACTAAACTGTGTCATTGTAACATGGTCTCATTTTGTTAGCACTTGTGGAATAGCCTGATTTTATCAATATTTTAGTGCAAATTTTTAAAAAGCATATATTTCAAATATTAAGCAGTAGCATTATTTATACAAAACAGCTTTGCCTTTACCTAAGCAATCTTTTAGATCTTGCTGTTGTCTGAGTTTAATGAATGCTACATCTCATGAAAGCTGCTCTGTTTTTATATTTAATTCCAAAATATAATTCTGAAATAACATCTCATTACAGCATGTGGTGGAATATTACTGTTGATATAACAGAATATAGAAATGATGATAAAATATACAATGGGGAAATAATGGCAGCATGTTATGTAGCAAATTAGTGACAGAGATTAAAATCTGGCCCAGGTGAACAGGCAGTATGGACTTATATTTCTCAGCTAGTCCTTCACTTAGTTCACTGGCTGTGTCTTCCAAGGCTCTGCATGCAATGTATTCCAGGTTGAAGATGAGCTAAAGTTAATTTGGGCATGCACATTTTGGCTCAGTCACCCTGGATCCCAGTTCTGCCACCCACTAATAAGCTGTTCCCTGTTGTGAAGTCAAAAACATAAAGCATAAAACATGAAAACGTGCTCTACTATAACAGCAAATCTGAAATAAACAGCATCTTTTTTATAAAGCAAGGTTGTAGGAGTACAGAGAGCAATTTGTATATGATTTTATTCCCCAAAATATTTTTCTTGGCAAAACCTTATGTGGTTTACCAAATACATGGGAGACAACAGAGAAAAACTGTGAAGAGAGCTACGTACACATCTTAGAGCCTTGGATTTAATCAGAAATAGCTTCATGTTTAGCTTCTCAAAGGTATAATCAGACCTTTGGGAGATAACTATGAATAAATGAAGAAATATGTTTCTGGATATGCTGTAATATTTGTATATAATAAGAATATGGAGTAAAGTTTCAGAATAATAAATTGGCCATTGATCTGTCAAAGAGAAATTGCACTGGACACTTGGTGAGAAAGACTACTAAAAGAGCATGTAATTTCACTGAAATGAAGGAAGAATTTTAAACCCTAGGGTGAGCTAGCAGGAGAGGACTAGAAAGTAATAGGGAGAGGTTGTTACTGTGCTTGCTTATCAACATTTGCTAGTCAGTGAGACCAACACCCAGGTCCCACCAGTCCACAAATACTGGCACACAGATATGTTCCCTTCCAGCCACTATATGTCAAGGGGAAAGCTCCATGCAGCTCCTGGAAATGTTCCTGCATGTGGAATCCTTGCATTTCAACTGAGCAGTGAAATAAGCTACAGCTGAGAGTTGCTAAGTCAAATGCTACAGAAGGTAAAGTAGAAGCATGGAGTTTAGAAAAATACCTAAATTGTTCAAATTGAAGGTAATGTTGAGGCCTTCTTCATCTGCAATATATTTTGTACATAAGTTGAGTGGAATAAATTATAATATTAGAACATTAAAGCAGTCTGATTATTATTTTGATATTTTCTTTAGTGTTCAAAATTCACTTTATGCAATATTTTAGGGCTTATTTTTTTTTGTATCTTAAAGGTGTAAAACATGCCAGTGAGTAAATAATTCTGAGGTGTGGCTAAATAGCTCAGCAGATTAAAGCTCTGCCTGCAAGCAGAAGCAGGGGCCTGGGGTTCAATCCCTAGGTCTATGCCAGTCCTGTCCCCTGGGCATACTGAGACAGCGATTGAGACTGGGCATGGTGGTGCATGCCTATAATCCCAGGTCCTGGGAGGCTGTAACAGGTGGATCCTATGGGCCTGATCTAGTGGTGAGACCCTGAGCACCCTATAGACTCTTCTCCCCAAAAAATACAAAACAAAAACAAAAACAAAAATTTCTGAGGGCAATTCTGGTTATATATTTCTTTAGCTGAAGAAAGCTAATACAAATATTAGCTTTAATATTAAAAGTAAATAATTACAACCAGATTGAATTCTGAACAATTTGGGAATCTAATTCTTAGTACAGAGATTTTTTTTTCAAATACTGCAATTATGAAAACTGGAACATTCAAATAATAATGGTAATGCTGATTTACAGTTTTAAAATTTTCCTTAAAAAGATATATTAACAACATATTTGGTACTGGCAATTATTTTAATCCTGATTATTTTTCTATTTTCTATCTAGTCAGCAATTTATTAATTTAAGTAATAAAGTTGAAAGAAGAAATCTTTCTATCTGCATTTAAGATATTAATTTCTGCTGATGGAGGGCTGGCAAGATAGCGCAGCAGACTAAGTGCCTGCTTAGGCAATTGCACAGACCACGGTTTGATCCCCAGCACCACATGTCCTGCTGGCCCCGACCCCAAGCGCACTTAGCCAGCCACTGAGTCCTGGAAAAGTGGTGTGTGCCTGTAATGTCAGCGCTGGGGAGGCTGAAAACAGAAGGATCGCTACAAGATGAGTTGAGCAGTGACACTGTCCTAAGTACATAAAAAAATAAATAAATAAATTTCCACTGATGGAATCATACTTTTTTATTTATGCTGTGGACCTTTAAAATATCATACTTATCCATTTCTGAATTATAAAAACAGGAAAATACATGCAAAAAATAGAGGATACAGTGATAAGGAATTTTGAACTAAAATCAAAGGACTGTCTTGATATTTAGGCTATTTTGTAAATAAAATAAAAACTTGAAGCAATGAATGAACAACAACAAAAAACGTGGTGGAAAGTTTGCTTAAATTCTTGCAGCACAAAGTAGAAGAGTTGGTACTATCTTTCCAAACTCTGTACTATTCTTTCTTAAGGGCCTTGGAGATTATTGTATCTCGAACAAATCAGTCTGTGCTTTCAAAATGGTCCAAACGATCTGGTTGGAATATTTCCTCCACACTTCTGAATAAGAAGGAACTGAAGACATCAAAGGTCATTGCAGTAAATGACAATAAGAGCTCTATGGTAATATTGATAATGAGGCATATAATGAACTGGACTTCATTTTGGAGATCCTCAGTGACCAAAAAGAGAATTGCAAATGAAGTGGAAATTTAGAGAAGATTAGTCAGGGGAAAAAGAAAAGTCCATTTGAAAAGGTGGAATTTCAGGTTGGATGCAATCAAGCTTAATGAGATTCCACTGTTAAGTGAAACTCCACTAAATGCCAGAAATAATTTAAATAATGAGAAATTATATGAAATGAGACAGCAAAGCCCACATATGCAAAATAGATATTGCATACTAACTTCAGTCTCTGAAAGCCACAGTGAATCCATTTCAAGCACAGTCATTTTGATCAACTCCAAGTCTGTAATAAGTCAAAGAACGGAAGAAAATTTTATTGGAACCCACTGAATTTGTTATTAGTATTCTGTTGAATTATCATTGTGAGAATAGTGGGTGAATTTCATTATGTTTTTTTTTGGGGGGAGGGACCACGGATTGAACTCAGGCCCTTACACTTGCCAGGGAAGTGCTTATTTCCCTGAGCCATCTCCCCAGTTCCTCATTATGTTGGTATAAGTCTGTGACTAATTTTTTGAATTTATACAGTTGTTTATTCAAGCATATGATACGTATTTTTATTAATTATACAATGGTGAAAGTTGGTCAATCATATGCTTGATTTATTAATAGATGTTCATCTATCAATGTGTGATTCACCACTTATTTATTTTATATGTCAATTTTGCTGGTTTACAGGACTCCCAGGTAAGTGGAAATACTAATTTGGTAGCTTTGTCAGGGAGTTTCTGGAATAGACAGGCATTTGGATTGGTGGAATTATCTAAGATTGCACTCACAACGTGGAAGCCACCATCTAGTTCCTGAGGTTCTGACTGGAGGCAGATGAAAAGCTAACGTTCTTTTCCTCTCATGAAGCCACCACATTCACCATGCCCTGAACCTTGACACTGAAACTCCTGTTTTAATGATCTTGAGGCTGTGCACTGCACCCCAGTGCCAGATCTCTGTCCTGCCCGTTCATTTCAGGCTTTCAGATGCATACACAAGAGGAACTGTAGCACTATATACTTTCCTGAATTTTTCAAATTTAATTTAATTTATTTTGAAGAGTAAAAACAAATAATAGCAACAAAGACAGAAACAAACAAAAAAAAGACATGACATTTTCTGTTTGTAGACAGCAAGTGGAAAGGAGTCTCCCCCACCCCGCCCCCATTATCACATAAGCCAATTCTCATTTCATTGGTTTTGTTTTTCTGGGCAAACCTGGCTAATCGCCTCCCCAGCTACAACTTCTGTCTGTCTGTCCATCTGTCTGCTTTTTGTCTCTCTATCAATCTATTACCTTACATCTGATTTAGACAATAATCACTAAAAGTTGAAAACAATAATAGCAATCAATGTCTCTTCAACACATTTTAATTTTTTAAAATTTTCTTAGTAAGATCTCTTTTGCCACAAAAAGAGAAAAGCGATTTTATCTTGACAGTGTTGCTTTCTGTTGTCTCAACTAGAGACCTTGTTCTGTCATTTGCTGTCTGTGGACATCAGCAAACCTCTCATTACTTCTGAACTTAGGGTTTTCCCTGATTAAATGGGAACAGCAGTTCTCATAGGGTTGTTCTGAGGAACAGAGAAGTTTCTCCAGATATTGTTGACTAGATGAAGGAGAATGGACTGCATCATTTAGGAAAATGTACTCATGTTAAACAAAATATGCAAGTAGAAGCGACTTTCAAAGACATCTGACCCTTTTCATTATTAAATAGAAGAAAACTGCACGTCAGAATATAGAGTGATTTATCAAGGTTATGCCATCTTTTAGCAACCAGGAAAACATTAGAATTCAATGTCCTTACTTTCTAAGTCAGTGTTAAAGACATATATCTTCACTATTCTACTAAATAAATAGCATTAGCTGTCATGAGAATGATAAATTATCCTCCCCTGTGTTTCAGGAGAACACTCTGGTCCAGTGTTTCTCAGCATTTTTCATTGAGAGTCACGTGCAAACTGACATCCCATGAGCAGTCTTCTTTTCATTTTCATTGTGCCAAACATTCAGTAAAAATTTAAAACTAATTTGAAGAAATCTTTTTGATTGCTTATATGTTGAAGATTTAAAACTAACAATTTCTTCAGGAGAGAAAAGGAGCTGAACAAACACAGACATATTTTCTTGCATCTATGGAAATGTTACAGTAATTTGTATTCCCAAATATCATCCCAAATATTCAATACACAGGCAAACACACACACACACACACACACACACACACACACACACACTGGTTAACCAATATTTGAGAATAAAAATCAGTTCCACAAGGAGAAAAGCTCCGTGTAAGGCTGATGATGAAGTACCGAAGCACTGGGGACTTCTTTCAAGTTCAGAATTGAAATATCCACTACAACAACTTCTATCAGTTTCATTACGAAAACTAAATCATAGAGTGTTAAATGATGTGGTAGTTTGCAAAAACATGCCCCTGGGGCTACCTACTGCTTATTGGCATAATTATGTTTTCCAAGTAAAGGCAAACTAATACCAATAAATAATAATATATAAAAATTAAATTTATCTAGCTCATTGTTCCTGTACTTAATATTCTTGATAATCCTTTACCTCTTCATAATTATCAAGTATCTCTTTTGATGAAAATTGATTTCATATAAAAATTTGAGAATATTTACTTATTAACATTCTGTTACTTTGAATAAAAATTTGCAATTCATAGCATGCATGTTCTTTGAAAATAACTAATGAAAGGTACAAATGAAAGCAATTCTTTTACTTTCAAGTTAGCCTGTTAATTTAATACTGCACTTTTCTATATTGTTTTTCTTTTATTTTTAACAACATTCTAAAATCTTTCCAGGTGAAAATAATTTAAAGTATCATAAATATAGCTATCTAAAAGATCCTTAATAATGTGCAGTATTTAACTTAACTTAATGGGACACATAGTTTCTGTGGTTAGTAATTCAGACTAAGGATGAAATTTATATTCTCAACTTAAAATTGGTAGCTGGCTCCTTGAAGCCTTATTAGAATATCATTTTCTGTATGGATTCCTCTCAGGCTATAATTATTGAAAACCTCTGCAATAAGTTGTTAGAACACTTTGTCTCCTTTACTATAGTCTTGTGGCCTGAATTTGGATAATATTTTCTTTTTAATACCAACACTTCAGTGTAGTTAAAATAAGCTCCATTTTACATATTGGTCGGGGACAATACTTATTAATTTATAAATGAGTTAGAAAAGACCCTGTTAAGTTGTTTTTCAGAAATTTGCTCAGTTTAGTAGAAAATAACATAAATGATCCAATAGAAAATTTTAATTTATTATTGTGTACAATAGTGAATTGCAGCCGGGTGTGGTGGCGCAGGCCTGTAATCCCAGCACTCGGGAGGCTGAGGCAGCAGGATTGTTGTGAGTTTGAGACCAGCCTGAGCTACAAAGTGAGCTTAAGGCCAGCCTGAACTGCATAGTGAGACCCTGTCTCAAAAAGACAAAAAAAAAAAAAAAAAAGAAAAAAAAATAGTGAATTGCATTATTGTGAGCAATAAATCTAATAAATCTCAGATTATTAATTAAGAGGCACACATTTGGGCTTTCTCTTCATTGGTGTAAGTGTGTGCCTTTTGTGTATATGCTTTCCATTCATTAGCAAGAGATTGTGTTGTCCAAGAGACTGCCAAAGCAAAATACTATAAAACCATAATAAGCAGTGAAAATACATTCCTGATTTTCTGAATAAATCTTGTTCAATTACCCTAAAACATTAAGCTCTTCACAGTTCAAGTAGTGTTCTCTAATTATGTGTTCAGTAGCTCTGGATTTATGATGTAAGCTTGTCTTTCAGGTCAAAGGGGGAGCATCAGAGATTCACTTGAGAACACACAAAAGGAAGGTTGAGTAGAAGCATGGAAGGACTTACATTTGGAAATAATATGTTTTATATATAATAATGAGAGGAGAAAATGCAAATGAATTTAAGTCTTAATGATAACATCTCTCATGCTTCTTAGTTATTCAGACATTTTCTATAACTTTTCAAATGTGCTAGTCTTTCTAGGGTAACAGCAGGGGGCAGTAAGTCTCACTAAAAATGATTGTACCAATAAACTTAATCATAAAAAATAACTGGAAGACGCTTGAACAGTTTCTTTTCCAGTGAGTTTCTTCACAAATTCTTTAAAACAAAACTGTACCCAATAAGTCATGCAGTGTTTATCAGTGTTTTTATATACTCTCTTTGTTATTTTATTTTATTGAAGAACAAGCAGCAATGAGATGGTTTCAAATCAAATTAGTAGAACAGATTCAATAATTAAAACATTGCATATTGTTTTCATAGTGTTTTTTTTGTTGTACAAGATGCATACATGATATTCTATTCACAAACACTAGTACATCTTTTTGGCATTAAGCTGATAACAAAAACAATTATTTTAATTTCACCAAAGAACACCTGTGGAGTGTATGTGTTTTTCTTGAGAGCAATATTATCCATGCAAGTAAAAGACTTTTGCTGAGACATGAAGAGTAATATATTTGGCTGAAAGTGGGGCCTTTCCCCTGGCTTAAGCAGCTTAGAATTTTGTAAATGTGGCAGCCTCACACAGCCCCATGTCCAAGAAAGATATTTGAGCATGGATTTTAATATTGCTATTAATTTGAAGTTTTAAAAAATTGGAATTTGAGACTAAAACATAAACTAGTGGAAATCCAGGGTTTTCTAACAGAACAAGGTCTCTAGTTGAGACAACAGAAAACAACACTGTCAAGATAAAAATAGCTTCTCCAAAGACGTTTTTTGCAGCAGAAGAGATCTTACTAACAAAATTTATGTCTTAAAAGATTAAAAATAAGGTGATGTCTTTTAGTTTTCAAAAAAAATCCAACGAAAGTTTTTGTTTTGCTTTGTTTTATTTCCTGAGGCCCATTTGAAATACGACCCTACAATCCCTTTACCACACTGGTTACTGTGTGATAATGGTAGCTGATTATATGATAGATCTGCACAGTAATAATTTGCAATCTGTCATGGGTGGAATCTTTCACTGAAACTGATAAACCCAGCCTGCAGACGTGTGTCCTGTGTCATTGCATTGGAGGCAATACCACAGATTGGATAACCATGCAAATAAAAATGTCTTTGTTCCACAATTATGAATTTGACTACTGTAAAATGTCATTATACCAAATGTGTTTTTAAAAATTAATAAATTTTAGGATTTTATATATTAATTAAGATGATCCACAGAAATTGCAGATAACTCATTAATAAACCATAAACTTCTCTCCACTTCTTATTGTATCTTACCAGCACAAGATTTGAATAAATATCATGTTGCATATCACCCAATATCATGTTTACTTTATCATGTAATATATGCTGAAAAAGTGATGGGAGGGTACTATGAATGGGACTGGCCAGGATGTACAAGTGCTATGTAGCATTGTTAGGAATTTTATCTGCCAGTGAAACTATGTGAAACTGTTCTGTGGCATGATCCTCAGTAAAACTGAAATAGGTTCTTTACTATTGTGATAAAAATGTGTCCAGGCATATTCACTCCATAGAATCAGAAGACCTAGTATGCCATCATCAAAATTGTTTAATTGTTCCTGTTGCCCAAAACAACTCTAGATTTAGTCAGTAATGATTACAAATTATCCTTATGTCCATTAAAAAGACAAATTTATCTGTGAGTGTATATAAATTTTCTTTATGTAAATAACATTTAAGTGTAATAGTAGGCAGACACAAAATGTACTGGTTTTCCACAAAGTTTTTGTAACCAAATATGACAAATCATGAATTCACATTACGAAGTGGAAAGAAGTTGTGTAGGAAACAGTAAGCTTAGAATGAGCACCACGTAAGGGGTGTACTTGTCTTTCTAGGATGGACGGAACGACAGGCTAAGAAGCCGAGGTGGAGCAGGCACCCTTGCAAGAAGACATACACACAAAGCTGTGTAGACAGTGATGCACTTTCTCAAAAGCTGATGTGATTTAAGAAAGATAGAAAGGTAAGTCATAAGGAATGGAAATAATTTGTTATTAGTGTAATATGGAGAATAAAAATAATCCAGGATTCAGTGTTGCATTAAGTCACAGCGGATGGACAGTTACACAGTGTGGGTAACACAGCTATAGAATCAATAATAATAGTAACAATGGTTATATTGATAAGTGAAATTTCCTCAACTAAAATTATGCATCAGTAACACTCAAAAGTATTTAAAAGTTTTTATGATATCTTTATGGCAAACTTATGTGTCTGAAAATAGTTTTATAATAATGATATGGATGTGTATATTAAGGTAAAATGTGATACAAACACTCAATGTGCTGAAACTGAGTAAATTATAGACTTAGGATCTGAAACTAAGGGCTGGCCAGATAGCTCAGTGGGGTAAAGTGCCTGCTTAAGCAGACACAGGGACCTGGGTCTAATCCCTGGCGTGCTGTGCCACCCCATCCCAGGGTGTGCTGAGACAGCAATGGAGATTGGCTGTGGTGTTCCATGCCTGTAATCCCAGCACTTGAGAAGCTGAAAATAGGAGGATCACTGTGAGGAACTGTGTAGTGAGACCCTATGGGCCATGTACTAAGTAAATTTTTAAAAATTTGAATCTAAGAAATCCAACATTAAGAATCTCAATGTAGAAAGTTAGATTCCTGAATATTTATGATGTTTATTTATTTATAACTTTGAAGAGTTGACAGTTTTCACTCTGAAAGCATGTTGTCAATAGTATTTTCAGTATAAACATGTCATTAAAAAGCTAATGATAATTTGAAACTAATGGTAAAAATTCAAAATCAAATAACATGGAAATTATCTACTTTTATTAACATTTACAATTTAGAGGTGCATACCAACCATGGTTAGAAATTTTCAAAATGTTCATTGTAAAGATGAATGAAGTAAATGATGAGAGTGTATTTTGCTAAAATATGGAAGACATATGAGAACTAACATGTTTCAGTTACATTTAGCTGTACCTATGAGGGAGAAAATGAAGGTAGTGTGACACATTTCATTCAAAGAAGTTGAGTAGTATATACCACAATTATTCTACTATGTTTAAATTGTAACATTTCTCTTTCTTTCTTTCTTTCTTTCTTTCTTTCTTTCTTTCTTTCTTTCTTTCTTTCTTTCTTTCTTTCTTTCTTTCTTTCTTTCTTTCTTTCTTTCTCAGAACTCAGAACCATGGATTGAACTCAGGCCCTTGAACTTGCCAGGGAAGCACTTATTCCACTGAACTACCTCCCTGGCCCCTAACATTTCATTTACATATTTCTCTTTTCACATTCTACATATCATTATTTTCTCAATGTTCTACTCACAATGTTCTCCTGTACTTAAAGTTATAAACTTTATTCATGCCACTTATTGATCAGCAAAAGTGAGGGGAAGATAATGAAGTGAACAATGAATATTAGACAATTGTTTTGTATCAGAAAATGTAGTTATTATTTTATGTTCATTACCTCATTTAATCTTCACAACAGCATTAAGTCCTAGAACATACTCATATATGAAATAAGTCAGAACTACATGTGCAAACATCATATTGTCTCCTTAGTGGGAAAATCTGAAAGAAAAATATGGAATCTTAAGGGTATAATAGATACTGGGTAAAGGGAATGAACTTATTCAAAAGGAAAAAGTTATTGCACTGGGGAAGACAGGAGAGGGAGTGGAGGAAAGAGATTTATCTATGTATGTAACTAGGATGGTTTGGACAACTGTATTGTGCATTTCTGCTGGTCTATGGAAAGAAGCAGTTAATGCATTACTTGTTTTGTGTCCTTTTTTTCAATTGTTTGTATTTTTCTCATTTTTATTTTCTTACACATTTCTTTCTTGTTCCAATTTTACATGCATATATATAATACTTTGAATAACTGGTTGATAGACAACACTATGTATTACAACAAGTACTGTGAAATTCGTATTACTTTAAGTGATTTTTTTATCACTTGTGACTTTTTTATTTTAACTCTAATTTGTACTCTTTTTAAAACATACATTTTTTAAAAGTCCTAATGAATTAATAAACAAGCTTGAATTCACATCTTCTTAAAGTGTGAGGAAGGAATCGCCTAGGCTGAGAATGATGAGTACTGAGCGTGATGATGAATGAATGAAGATATTTTTGAAAGAATTGTACAGCTTCAATTTCATTTTATGTTGCATGAGAAACAACTTTTCTGTATAGATTTAAAAACATGTATATTTTCACAAAAATTGTTAATTCATATAAGGTATTCTCTTATTTTGAAATGTCTTTTCACTAGCTACCTTTACCTGCAGGATATAAACAATTGAGAGAACTCGTCTACTATGACTGTTTTGAAGTTTAAATGACACTAGTTAAGGTACATGAAATCACTGACTTATTAACTGATAAAGCATTTTACTGTCTGTCTTGGTTACTTTTTACTTTTTGCTGGGACAAAATACCTGACACCCAAAATTAAGGAAGGATGGGTTTGCTTAGTTCACAGCTTGTGGTTTCAGTCTATACTCAGCTGGCTCCTAAGCAGAATAGCACATGGCAGAGGGCAGCAGTTTATAGCAGCAGAAAACAGAGAAGAGCACCAGGTATGGCTTCTAGCCAGCCTCTGGCCACTCCGTCTATTATTAGCAAGCTCCCCTGGGGCTGGGGGTGTAGAACTCACACAGTGTCCACGCCCTCCTCTTGCACAGGACGAGGGTGTTTCCAAACTAAGAATCCTGGCTCTACGCTGAGTCACTTAGTTAAATGTCTCCTCTTCTTAAGTTGACAAAGTGTATCCATCAGTACACTCTCCTACCAACATGATGTGAAAACAGTTTCCTCTGCTTTGAGTTTGCATCTTTTTCCTATTTCATGTAAGTTCATATTATTATATTGACAATGTTTTAAAAATAAATGAAGTGAAACAGTAAGAAATTTTTAATGAGTGTTTTAAGTTTTAAAGATTAGAGGAACTACCTAAAGCGTGGTCTTATTGCTCTCGAGGATATATGGATCTTGCATTTGTTTTGAGTCAAAGATTTGAGGTGGCAAATATATCCCTCAGGTGAGCCAAATGATTTACAAAGGCACAATTAAAGTGTGACATTAAATATGGTGTCTCATGTGGTAAATGTACTATGTCGTGATCATTATTTCTACAAAGAGGACTGAGTTAGATTTGACAAAGGAAGGTAAAATTTGGCAAACACGTTCAGTCTTCATCTTTCTCAAACTATGTCAGAATTCAAACTTAAAATTTTTAGCTTAATGGTCAGCCAACATTGGTGAACTTGTTAACTCAATAAAAATTCTTTTCACAAGTACCGTGGTCTCTGTATACTGATGTTGGAAAATTACAGTGTTTGTTGCTTGCATGTACAAAAGGGGGATAGAATAAGAATACTTCAGGGTAGCATGATAACTATTTTGCTGTTTTATTTGTGTTGTTCATTTTCATAGTTCAAGTTACTTGGTATGCAATAGCCATCAGGCAGCAAATAAAATTTAGCAGTACCATTTTATTGCTGGAAGGATTGTAGCTTACTTAAGTACATCAATATAGATTTCTTTAACTTTATTAAATTATTGAAACTTATAATGAATTAGCCTTACCAAGCAATTTATAGTTTAAAGGAAAATTTTCAAGCTAGCTGAAATTTTATAAATCTGGGCAAATAGTGTATCATATAATCAAATAACTTAAAATATAATAATTCATAGCAAATGCTTACATTGTGTTCATTGTAGGTCAGACAAAATTACAAATGATATTTTGTATATTTTAATTCCATTCATATTAGTGCCATAATTATTCTCATACAGATATGAAAATGAAGTTGAAAATAAGTTACTCCTCTTAGATAGTTATCAGCAGAAATACTGAAATTTGACTTAGTCATAGTGGTTATGAGTTTGAAACCTTAATTGCTCTTTTAAACTGTTCTCCCTATCTTGCCTTCATGTTGAAGAATGAAGAAACTAACCATTTTTTGCATTCTTCTATGCTTTTTATCTGAAGCTTTTTTTCTAGTATGTGTTATCATTTAGGGCTACATATCCATATCTAGCATTGCACCCTAGGGAAAGGACTTGAGCTCTTTCAATTTATTTCTTCTTTTTCTATATATAATGAAGCTTACATTTAAAACATTATTTAATGATATAAAAATCACTTTTGTTTCCTGAGGAAATAGGTAACAATGCACAGATAGAAGTCATGGTTTGAAGTATAATTCTACAAAGTGACTCACACTGTGAAATCATAGGAGCTATTAGTGTGGCAACAATGGGCATGGTATATACTCAAAACTGATTTTGAAATTAATGGACACATTAAATTCAAAGAACCTCCCAAACAGGCAGTATTCAAAAGAGTCAAAATTCAAACCTAAAAATTTAAAAATAGAAAACATAATATCTTAGATCCAATTTACAAAAACATACACCTGTTTAGGAAGTGTTATGTCACCAGTAAATTGACCTTTTTTCAACCATCCTCAATATTGTTACTTTAAAAAGAATATAAGAGCTGGCAAGATAGCTTAACAGTTTAAAGCATCTGTTTAGGAAAACTTAGGCAAATACAAGGACTGCTGCTGGATCCGTAGCAAGACATGCCACATCAGCCTCTCCCCCAGTCTGTGGGCAGACTGAGCCAGCCACAAAAAAGATAAAAAAAATAAAAGAACAAATTTCTGCCATTTGTAGCATCCTGAACATAACTTGAAGACACATCATGTGAAATAAGCCAGGCAAATAAAGATAGATAATGCTTGTTAACACTCATATTTAGGTATTAAAAAGCAGAGCTGATATCATAGAAGTGGAAGGCCAAATTGGTGGCACAGAGATGCTAGAAAGAGTAGGAAAGAAGGGAAACAGTAGAAAGTAGAGTAACAGGTATCAAAAGAATGTTAGAGAGACTAGGTATTGTGTGCATGCCTGTAATCCCAGCTCTTGGGAGGCTGCAAACAGGTGGATCACTATGAGTCTGATCTAGTAGTGAGATCCTGAACATCCTGTAGATCCTTCCCTAAAAATATGGAAAAAAAAAAGTTAGAGAAGAAGAATAGTTCCTAATGCTCTATGGTACATATAGTGATGTAAAGTTACCACAGTTATTTATATACTCTATAAAACCTGAAAGAAAGGAATATAAAGTTTCTCAAAATGAAATGCCAAGGGTTATTATAGTTCAGTGGTACAGTGCTTGTCTGGCAAGCACAAGTTCCTGAGTTTTATTCCTGCTACTAAGAAAGAAGAGAGAGAAAGAGAGAGAGAGAAAGAAGGAGGAGGAGGAAGAAGAGGAAGAGGAGGAGGAAGGAAGGAAAGAAGGAAGGAAGGAAGGAAGGAAGGAAGGAAAGAAGGAAGGAAGGAAGGAAGGAAGGAAGGAAGGAAGGAAGGAAAAATCTTCAAAAAGAAGGAAATGCTAATTATCTTGGCTTGATCATACACTTTATACACATATCAAATTATCATATTGTCCCATGAATATGTAAAATTATTGTATCAAAAATTAAGTACATAGAAGAGATTAACATAAAAAACTAATAAGTGAAAAAATATAACCACAGGGAATGAATAGATATGAAAAATTGAGCAAAGCAATGTTAATACATTTTATTTTTCGTGTGATTTGTCTTCTTTAAACACTGTAACATATAATGGTTTAGAGCAAGAAGAGCATCCTGGTTTGAATGTCAGTGTTACCACATTCTATTTGTGTAAAGACACTTGTTTCACTTTAATTTATTCCTTTCTACAATAGGATGATACTAGGATAGATTTCAAAGTATTGCTGTGATTTATAGGTCTATCTGTCCATCTGCCTGTCCATCTGCCTGTCTATCTGTCTGTCTGTCTGTCTACCTTCCTTCCTACCTACCTACCTACCTTTTCTCCTTTCGGTCTAACACCTGACAACTCTATGAATCAAGAGAGCAAAGGCTTCCATTGTGTCCATTATGCTAAACTACGCTAACTCACACTCGTAAAGCCATGCTTTCTACGTTCAAGTTCTATTTCTGCCATTTTTCCCGTCAAGTAACTTCAAAAAACAATACATAAATTTTATTTAATTAAGGTTTTTAATTTGCAACATTGGAAAGATTTTACAAACTAATTAGTTCAACTATTGTCAAAATCTTCCAAGATAGTTATTCAACAGTCACTATTCTTATAAACATACCCCTAGGTGAAGTAAGACTTAATAGTTTATTTCTCCCTGCTTAATGTGTATATGCTTGCACATTACTAAGCTATTTGTAAAGCTTGTTTCTATTTTGCATTTTTTAATGATTTGAGAGATTAATTATAGGTCCTCCTGTATCCTAGACACTATCATTGAGCTACATTCCCATCCTTGAATTCTTTCTCATGTATATATCTTGTCTTTAAGATATTTTTATAAATACATAAATTCAACAGTGTAGACTAATTTTGCATATTTTTTATTATGTACCTGAATTTTTCTGTTTCAATAGAAATTAAATTGTATTGTCATATTAGGTTGCATAAAATTAATCTGACTGTAACATTATGGTGAACATAGTACATAAACAAATGTGTACTATGGGACAAGGATGAGGAACAGATCTGTTGATCAACAGGAATTTTAACTCTACAAGAACAATGACAAAGAATTTAAGCTATAAAATTTAAGTAGTGCTTTATAGATAATTTAGTATGTATTATATCATCTTAGAAATGGATGTTTTATGATCCATTTGACTGCCCTCTATTGCCTTAGCCTGGCCTAACTATTGAACATTCAATATTTTTATCCAATTTTACTTCATTCTTACATAAACCAGATGCAAAGAGCTCATTTTTATGGCTCAGTTCACAAACTTTATTACCACTTAATTTTCAGTAAAGTTGTTATATTAAATGCATATCTATAAATTTGGATTTCTCAAATTCACATAGCTGTAAGCAGTCACTATGGGTAGGTATAAGTTAAGCAAAATAAAACCTAGTAATTGTGAAAGCTAAACTTTATCTATACCATCCAGATGCTCAAAATCTAGGATAATGCCTTTGTTCTCAAAGACCTATAGACAATATGTGTGGATCAATTAAGACATTAAGAGAGATGCTGATTATGACAGTAAAAGAATATAGAGGGTGAAGAGCTCACCCAGGCCCAGGGTGAGGTGGACAGGTCAGGAGTGAACCCTCGGAGCAAAGAGAGAAACTGAAGATCCCAAGACATGAGACCTCCTGTGATACAAAGAAATCCAGACAAAAGGAATCTGTAAACACTTACAGTGTCTGAGGTAACTCCTAAGATTAGACACTGAGAGACAGTGACCTGAGCAAGCCCTGAAGAAATCACTGAAATGAATAAAGGAAAAGGAGACAAATTTGGAAAGGAAAAGGTGGCTAAGAGGTCAATAGAGGGATTTCTGGGCAGGATCAGAGCTGAGGGGTAAGGGAGCAGCAAGCTCTTTTGGGAATTTCTGTGTAGAAAGTTGAATGTACACAGTTAAAGTTTGAGCATACAGAAATCGCAAATGAGACACTGCCAAACATTTGGGAAGATCCTCTGACTTTTGAAAGACTTTGGATTTGAAGTTCAATAAAAGTACATTTCATGAGTACAATAAAAACTATAGACCATAAGACACACACACACACACACACACACACACACACACAAATATACATAATTCACTAGAAAGCGCTGTGCTCATGACTTATGGGTGAATAAAAGCTACCTGTTACTTTTTCATTAATGTAATTGAAATATCTTTCATCTGTATATGTATGCATAATTTTATAGAAAATTTTGTTTTTATAATCAACAAAATTTGATAACAACTTTGGAAAATAGGAGAAATACTAGGTGTTAATTTTTTTTTCTTATTATGGTTTTGAGAGGGGTTGGAGAGATAGCTGAGCAGTGTAAGCACCTGCCTGGCAAGTGAAGGGACCTGGCTCGATCCCCGGTACTGTACGCTGTGCCCACCCTACACTGAGACAGCTGCCGAAACCAGGTGTGGTAACATGTGCCTGTAATCCCAGCACTGGGGAGGCTGACATAGGACGAGCTGTATGAATCTGAGCTGTGGAATGAGACCCTGTGCTAAATCAATAAATAAAAGATTAAGAAAAATAATGTTTTGAGAAATGAAGAAACTTAATACTCAGTAAATAAAATCTTTTGACCATAATAGCAAGATTCGGTAGTTTCAGATAAAGCAGATATTTTGATCAAACTGTGTATACTTTTATCATGACAGTTTCCTTTTCTCTATTTGTTGGTTATTTTTATACATGGTAAACACATTATTAATAAAGAAGAGTCTTCCACATGCTTATATTACATGTACATTTTACATGCGCTTTTCTTTCTGTAATGAGGATTGGACCCAGAACCTTCTCACTGAGCTTACAACCCAGAATTTTTTTTTTTTTTTTTTTTTTTTTTTTTTTTTTTTTTTTTTTTTTTTTTTTTTTTTTTTTTTTTTGTCTTTTTGAGACAGGGTCTCACTATGCAGTTCAGGCTGGCCTTAAACTCACTTTGTGGCTCAGGCTGGTCTTGAACTCACAACAATCCTCGTGCCTCAGCCTCCCTAGTGCTGGGATTACAGGCATGCGCCAATTTTTTTAAATGTTTCTGAGATAGGCTTTTACTAAGTAGCTGACCTGCCCAGGCTGGCTTCAAACTGGGAATTTTCTGCTCCTCCTCCCAGACTGCTGGGATTACAGGTATGAGTTACTAAACCAGGCTCAAATATTAATGCAAACAATTAAGTCTTTCAATTCTATTAACTTAATTTTTAAAATTTTATTGATTCAACAAGTTTTAATTCTTCATGGGATTGTGACCATTGGTTTTTCTTAATCCCACCCCTTGACCATCTGGGTATCCCAGTTGATAAATAGAAGCAGGATTTACAAAATGTAATCCAAAACCAAGTCGGACCTTTTCACCAATGTTCTGTTGTAAATCATTGCTCTCTAACAATGAAATGACTGTCATACTGGCCCACATAGAAACAAATAACATTTCCATGTAGAGACTGCATGATTAAGGGGCAAAGAAATAATACTTCAGAACAAAGAGCAGTAGAAGTAGAAGGAAAGGGAAAGATAAGAGGAATGGGACAGGATTTGATTGGAATAATGACTGAAATATTTTTAACTTTCACAATTTTTTTAATGAAGCTAAACAATGTTTTTTATGAAGCAAAATTTGATTTCAGCTTGAATTTTAAAATTTTCTCATCTCAGAGACTTTGGACATTTGGATAGTCTTCATTTAATTTCTCCATTTAGCCTAAGAGCATTTCTTGATCAATTTTATATTCAACCTTCTTCAGAATAGCATCTTGAAATTTAAATTGTTCTTAGTGGAAGTATGCCAGTTAGAAAGAATCTAAGGATTTTTTAAAAAAAACTTTTATTTTTTTAAAGAGAGTACAAAATACTATTAAAACAGAAAAAGTTATAAATGATACAGAATTTCATTAAATAAAAGAATACTAATTTTGCAGCATTTGTTGTATTGAGTAGTATTGTCTTCAAATTATATTTGTTCACATTACCAGATAAATGCACATAAATTGGAAGAACTAAAAAGAAGGAAAATATTGTAAAAAATAAAGAAAAAGAGAAAAAGAAAAAAAAAAGAGAAAAATGAAAGGAAGAGCCTGGAGATAGCTCAGCAGACTAAATGCCTGCTTAGGTAAGCGCAGGAGCCTGCAGCTGGATCCTCAACACGCCTACCACCCCAGCCCCGCCCTCAGGTGAGCTGAGCTGGCTGTGGAGACAGGGTGTGGCAGTGTACACCCTATAATCCCAGCACTGAGGAGGCTGAACACAGGAGGATCAGTAGGAGTCATAACTGCCTGTACCAAATACATTGTAAAAAATAGAAAAAAAAAATAACAGTAGTAAGACAACATAAAACAAACAGGGGTTTTGCCTAGAAGAGTAGATTCAGATTTAGAAAACCCATTAAAAACTCCACAGTCAAAAGAGGGCACGGTCATGGTGGCTGTAGCTGCAGACTTTGGTAAAACATCAACTTCCCCAGAGTAGGGACTAACACTCCAGCTTTAAGTAACAGTAGCTCTCATATGATTCTTAAAGAAAAGTTCTGCTGTTGTATTATAGCTAACCATCAACAAATAAAATCTAGAATGATGATAATGAATATATTCACCACTTCAGAAATTGCCCATGCATTTTTATAATTTTTTTCCTTCCACATTTCCACCATCTCTGGTTAGCATCTCCAGATAGTCATTATTGTAGATATATCGTTGAATGGTGGTAATGTTCAGATTTTCATGCAAACATAATAATATAGTGTGGAGTTTTGTTTGATTCTTTTCATTAGCATAATTATTGGACCACACTTCCCATTATAGCATACATTCACAACTCCAGTTTTCTGAATAACACTGTATTCTATGGATATAACAGTGTGTGCATCCATTTATTGCTTGATGACCATCATAAACTGAATATTTATGTACCTCTACAAATTAATATGTTGGATCCCTCTTGCGTAGTGTGGTTGTTTTAGGAAATCACAACATTAGAGAAAAGTGGCATAGGATTAGAAGTGTGAGGCTTTCATCCAATACAATTAGTGTCTTTCGAGTGAAGACATCAGAGAACTCTCTCTCAAGATTACAAAGGAATGGCTGGTGAGGTAGCTCAGCAGACTAAAGCGCCTGCTTAGGCAAGTTTAGGCTGCATTGAATTAATTTCTGCTCCAATTTTTATGATTTCTTCCCATCTTTGGGCTTTGGGTTTGGTTTGTTCTTTCTTTTCTAGATGTTGGAGGTGCAGCATTAGGGTGCTTAGCAGAGCCATATTGATATGCTGAGCTGTAAAAGGATCAACTCAACAGCTTCTGATATTGCCAGTCCTACAGAAAACCAACTACTAGTATAGACTACTGGATTATATTGGATTATTTCACAGAACTCATGCACCTACAATGTTTAAATCGCAATGGAATACCCATCTCTGACAAAGCTAAATAAAAAAGGGGCTATAAATGAAGGACCATTTTGTATCTGTATATACAAAATAGGATAGATGTACAGCTACTTTCTCCTAATTCAGTGAAAGATTTGTACTAATAGTGTTCGGACAGGGTATCATGTCTGCATCTTGTACTACGAGTAACCACTACATAGACAACAATATGCAATGTATTAATCATTGTAACTGTCCTACTAACCTGTATTGGTACTGTCTCATTGCTATTTGCTTCTCAATAAAATTAATTTTAAAAAAACTTCAGGCAAGTACAGGGATTGCAGTTCCATCTCTGAGC
>PVKA01029044.1:0-28708 GCA_004027165.1 Ctenomys sociabilis | reverse complement strand
GAATCTTTGATATAATTCAGCTACATAAAGACCTGTAAATATAATATCATGTATGCACCTTGTACAATACCAAAACATTATGAAAACAGTTTGCAATGTATTATTTCATCGACTCTGTATGGTTATGGTGTTTTGAAACTGTCTGATTGACATTTGTATTTCAATAAAATAAAAATAAATGGAAAAAAAAAAAAAAAAACAGGTTGGTAGGAGAGTTACAACAATTAATACACTGCATAGTGTTGTCTTTGTAGTAGTCATTCATAGCACAAGATGCAGACATGATATGTTGTCCAAACATTATTAGTACAAATCTTTTTTTCTTATTGAATTAAGAAAAAGTAGCTACATATCTACCGTATTTTGTATATGCAGACACAAAATGTTCTTTCTTTTATGTCTCCTATTTTGTTTAGTTTTGTCAGAGATGGATATTCTACTACCATCTAAATATTGTATGTACTTATGTCCTCCATATTAAAAAAAAGTAATTTTTTCATATAAAGACCTTTGATCTGCTTTAACTATATTCCAAACTAAAACAAACAAGTACTACATAGAATGTAAGAAGAACAACACTGCCACACATGAGGTAGCAGTTTTAGCACTTAGAAAATGCTCTACAACAACAAGAGTATGAACTCTCACAACACAAATTTGCATACTTGTGGCTTTCACTTCATTTTAGGACTCTTGACACATTAGGTTACATACAGAGAGTCATCAAACCACACCTTCCCATCAAACAGGTGTCTTGTGCTTTCCAAGGTCCCACCTCAACTCACAGCAGATAGCATTCAAACAGGCCCACACAGCCTTTCTAGAGGGAAGTGATCTAGACAGGAATAGACCTGAGCTCCAGCTTCTACAGTCCATGCAGACCCTGTATATCTGCCCAGCCCAGTTCAGGACCATTGTCAACAGTGCCTCATGCTTGCCCAGGAGAAACATCTTGATACTCACTATTCACTTATTCACTGTGCCATGCAGGAGGGGATTGCACCTCTGCTTCTGAAAATCTTGTCTTCCTCTGTGTGTGTGTGTGTGTGTGTGTGTGTGTGTGTGTGTGTGTGAGTAGTTTTAAACTTCAACATTAAATGACCCATTTTGAGGGCTCTACTTTTTCCACATCCTCATCAGTACATGCTACTCTCTATCATTTTATACCAATGTACAAATTGCTTAAAAACTAACACATTATATTGAATTCATTTTGCTAACCAGGTGACTGTGGATACAAAAGCTCTCTATTTTTTGCAGCATATGAAAAAATTCAGGAATGGCAAGTACATAATGACATACTTAGACTCTTCCACACTAACTGAAGAGAGTGGAAAAAGCAAGAAGGAAACGTGATAGTGAAAAAGGTGTCCAATTCCATTGCCAATTTAGGGAACTGATACCTAAAAACTTTTACTTTTATAGTTTTACATTGTTTTGGGAATTTACTGATCAATAATGAACAATTAACTCTTAGTGAAGTTACTGAAATTTAAATATGAAAGTGAATCTGCTGACATTCAAAAATTCAATTGTAAAGGTGTTTAAATGCTTTATATGTCACAAAATATTTCATATGTTGGTTTGCATAACAAAGTACTAAAGAAAAACATACAAAGTCCATTATTTTTCTACTTCAGTAATGACAGAAATGACTCAGCAAGGATGAACAGCAAGGACCAAGCAGGCTAAGTCTCTGCAGGATTCAGTTCAACTGCTCCTGTTTGGGACCTGGAAGGCCTGGCTCGCCTGCATCTTCACCATGCCATGGTCTGCTGTGTCCTCAGTACCCTCTGGAGGGACTGCGCAGCCCCTTAATGTGCTGAGCACCGCCTATTGGTCGTGACCATGCAAGAATTCAAGTTCGTGTCTGTGCTCAGACTGCTTCTCAGGTTCCAAATTATTGTCTGAACTTTATCCAATTCCGTGAGACTCCTACGGATCTGGTCCTGAAAACAGCAGAATCACAATGAACTAAGGTGTTCAATTGAGTATTATACCTTTGCGAATGTGTTCCCCTGTTTAAACAAGTGTGTCTAATGAGAGACATCAGAGGTGAGGTGGGACTTAAAAATTCAGTGTATCCGCGAGTAAGTATTAAATTTAGAAGTCTCAGACCCTAAGAGAAAGACAACTTTTCTGTCCCACTGTTTAATGTTCTCTGTGTATCTCCAGCACCCCCTGCTGGTCCTGAGCGCCTCCTCAGGGGTATTTGGTCAGGCCCCACACAGATGTTGCCTCACAGTTTATTGCACAGTAATACACAGCAAAATCCTCGATTTTCAGTGTATTCACTTGCAGATGGAGTGTGTTCTTGACGTTGTCCCTGGAGATGATGAAACGGCCCTTCGCAGAGTCTTGGTACTATGTGCTACCATCATCAGGGTTAATTTCTGTGACTGAAATCCTCTTACTGGAGCCTGACTGATAGAGTACATTCTGTGGTCACTGACGGTGAAGCCACAGGCTGCACAGGCAAGTCTAAGGAACCGTCCAGGCTACACCAAACCTCTGCGAGATTTCATTAGCTGCCTGGACACTTGCAAACACATGGTGATCTTCCTTAAGAAACTGTCACATAGATCCACTCCTTACAGCACTCTAATATACTCACACACTCAGTATCTCATATTATTCACAAATCACCTTTGAAAACAGCAATAAGGAAAGCTAAGTTTAGCCCAAGCTCCATGGTGAGCCATCTGTGTTCAGCTCTGATCAATTATCAACAGCTAGACACCCAGGACTGGGGTGCTTCTCAGAGCTGCAGGGTCAGGGCGGGGATGCTTTTCATCAGCAGAGGGAGGCCCTATTTTCATAGCTTCCTTCTATATAGACAGCTTGCAGATGAATTCAGGGTTAGAGTTGTGTACAAAACAGTTTCTGGGAGGTATTCTGTGACGTTCACAATAAGGAAAATACAATTTCTTACTATGTTCACGAGTTGTGACGACCACTTAACCTACTTTGTTAACTTGTATTTCTGTATGTATGCAATAAATGGGTTTGATCATTTCCTAAGGTGTGCAACTGTGCATCTTGAGCAAGTAGCACAATATACCTGTGAGGTACCTAAAAGGAGGTTGCATAAATAAGTCCTCAAGAAATAGATGCAGAAACAATTTTGCCACTTTAATAAATGGAGAGAAGCTAAGGATGAACACCATTATGAATTTAGGCCTGTGTGCTTGTGATGGTTCTTACCTGCTCCATGGCAAACTCCAAGAAACAGTTAGAATGCTTCCTGTTCTTTCCAGACCTCTCCTCATAATCATAGAATGTGACATGAATTTTAGCCTTATAAACATTTCCTAAATATGTAGATATTCAACATTCTTCAAGTTCATATTCGACTCTGATACACCCTATTTTATTATCTATAACATTGTTAATAATTCCTTACTAAATTATCAATATTGAATATAGTAATTTTAATATGCTTATATTGAAATATAGTTTAAAAAACTGGAACTTATACAACTGGCTAAATACTGATGTAATTGACTGGCCCAAGACAGCATGGCCGAAGCTGCGATCCTACTCCATCCTGCCCAGGCCCAGAGACTGGCCAGAGACAGCGCGGCCGACTCCGCCATCCTCCTCCATCCCGCCTAGCCCCAGAGACCTCCCGAGACAGTGCCGCTGACTCCAGCAGCCGACTCAGCAGCCTACTCGACCCTGCCTATGCCACCCAGCCAGAAACCGGCCTGAGACAGAGGCCTGCTGGATCCCACCCCAAACTCTCCCAGCGAATGGGAATTTGCACGACTCACCAAGCTTCCCAGATCAGTCAGAGTGTGGTGAGTCTGAGGGAGAGCCATTGGATTCTTCCCATGCGTACTACCCGGATCCCTGCCCCCAAGTGCTCCAAGCCAGTGACTGGCCTGAAACCTCAGGACCCACTCACCAAGACCTCCCCAGATCCCCTGCGCTAAATCCCTCTAAACGAGTGGGAATTTCCCCGACTCTCTGGGCATCAAAGTTCAGTGAGTGTAGAACTCCAGGCATGCCATGCCTCAGAGACATTTGCCATGTATTCACTGCCCCCCCCAACCCCCATGGCCCGGTGACAGCTTCAGGCCCACCATGCCAGAGAAACATTTCCAGGTGATTACCGGTCCCACCCCACAGCCCCAGACCCATTGCAGGTCGGACTGGAGTGAGAACTCCAAGCCTGCCACGCCGGAGGGACAATTCTCAGCAATCCTGGGTCCCAAGCCATGGACCGACACCCAGCACAGCCTGGCATGTGAGTGAGGGCTCCAGGCCCACTGCACTGGAGGGACCTTTCCCAGCCTTCTCCGGTTACGGCCTGTAAGCCTGGACGCAGCACAGGCTGGTCGACCCAGTACAGACTACTCAGTAAATAAGATCACCCATTATCCTTTTGTGAGCCCAGAAGACCCAACAAAACCCAGGCCCACCCACCTGGGAAACGACCTGCCTGACACAGGAGGGCTGAACCCAGTAAGTTTCCGGATCCTTGCCCACAGTCAGCTAACATGAGAAAGTTTCATTACTTGCTGTCCATTCCAGTTCGGTTCTGAACAGGGAACCAACAGAGGGGAATGAAGGGAGCTGCACCAAAAAAGGAACTGAACACAACAGCTTGATCCAGGATAGGCATACCTGGAAAATCTCAAACTTAATGGACTGGCACCCGAATCTCAAAACAAGTGAAGATTATAGCTGCACCACAGCTCTACACCAAAAGTCAAAGGTCAGTGCTATACAAAATGACAAAGAGAAGGGGAAAAATGCAATCTCAGACCTCAAGTCCATCAGGAAGGGCAGAGGACAATAGCTCAGCTGCAATAAATGAACGAACAGAGACTGAAGCAAAGGAACAACAGCAAAAAGCTATAGAGGAAATAAAACAAGAAGTAATTCCCCAAATTAAAAAAGAAATATTTGAAAACATAGTATCTGAAATAAAGAATGAATTCCAGAAATATTGGGTGGAAAAACTATGCTCACACAAAATAAGTGGAGAGAGCACTATTCCAGCTGATATGTATGAATTAACAGCATCTGAAGTAAAGAAACAACAGCAGAAAGACCATGAGGAACTCAAAGCAAAAATAAGTTCAGAAATCAAAAAAGAATTTTTGAAGTCATAGCTTCTGAAATACAGAAACAACTCCAGAAATATACAGAGGAAGTCCAACTTGGAAGAAACTATGCAGAAAAAGAATTAATAACTACCTCTAAAGAAGACAAGAATAAAAACAAATGAGGAGATCAGAAATATGATGGATTCCTTGAACGAGCAATACAGAAAAGAAATAGAACACATAAAACACAGTCAAAGAAATATTGAAGAAATAAAAATATAAATCACGAGTTTACAAAACCGTCTGAGCGAAAGCGAAGACAGAGTTTCAGATCTTGAAGATGCCGGAGCAGCTAGAGAAAAGAAAGAAAGAATCTCTTAAAAACGACAATGCAGGAAAAAATAATAAATCACCAGCAAGATGATGCCAGGATGAACAATCTGAGAATAATTGGTATCAGCGAGAATGAAGGAGTCAATACAAATGACATAAAAAAATTTCTGAGCAATAATAGCAGAAAACTTCCCAAATATGAGGAAACAATCCAACATTCAGGTCAGCGAAGCATACAGAACAACAAATAACCTCAACCCAAGTAGAAAAACATGGAGACATATAATATTTAAGATCCCAGAAATACAACACAAAAATAATATACTGAAATCTGCTAGAGAGTAGGAGCTCGCATTAAAAGGGAAACTCATCAGAATTACAGCCAACTTCTCTACAAAAATAATGAAGGCAAGGAGAGCATGGAGCAGAGTTCTTCAAGTCCTACACGAAAACAAATTCCAGCCCAGACTATTATACCCTGCAAAACTCTCTTTCAAGTTTGATGGAGAAGTGAACTACTCCCACAATAAAGAACAACTAAAGGATTTCATGATGACAAAGCCATCCATTCACAGGCTGCTGAAAGATGTTCTAGAGAGACACTACAATGACCAGAACTCCATGAATGAGAATAGACGGAACCCACTAAACAGGACAGACAATTAAACACAGGTTACAAAGGAATAAACAACACCTGGTAAATATGATGACAAAAGTAAGTCAGCACATTTCAGTCATAACCATCAATGTAAACGGACTTAATTCTCCAATTAAGAGAAATAGACTGGCACAGTGGATTAGGAAACAAAATCCAACAATATGCTGTATAAAAGAAACACACTTAACTCAACAGGACATTCATAGGCTCAAAGTCAAAGTATGTAAAACAATACTACATGACCCAGCTCCTCAAAAAAAAGCAGGAGTAGCAATTCTGTCCTCAGATAATCACAACTTCAAAGCAAGAATGATCAAATGACACAAAGAACCCACTAAACAGGATAGTCAGTTAAACACAGGTTGCAAAGGAGTAAACAATACCAGGTAAATACCATGACAAACATAAGTCAGCACATTTCAATTATAACCATCAATGTAAACAGACTCAATTCTCCAATTAAGAGAAATAGACTGGCACAGTGGATTAGGAAACAAAATCCAACAATATGCTGTATACAAGAAACACATTAACTCAAAAGGACATTCATAGGCTCAAAGTCAAAGTATGTAAAGCAATACTACATGCCCAAGCACCTCAGAAAAAAGCAGGAGTAGCAATTCTGTTTTCAGACAGTCTCACCTTCAAACCAAGAATGATCAAACGACAGAAAGAAGGCCACTATATATTGGACAGGGTAAGAATTCAAGAGCAAGAAGTAACACTCATAAATATTTATGCACCAAACACAGGAGCACCCAACTCTGTATGGCAAAACTTAAGGGACATGAAAAACTTAATGTCTAAGAAATCAAGCTTAACAGCAGACCTTAACACACCCTTATATCAAAAGGAGAGGTCAACCAGACAAAAATTAGCAAGGAAGTAGCAGAACTGAACCAGAGCTTGAAAGAAATAGACCTGGTGACACATACAGAGTGTTCCACCCAACCACAGCTGAATACACAATTTTTTCAGCTGAACACGTTTCATTTTCCAAAACAGACTTAAAACCACTCCAGAGGTCATACCAAAGTGTATGCTAGAAAAAGAAATTATCCCTTGCATACTATCTGACCACAATACAATGAAACTGGAAATAAATGATAAAATAAACCAGAAAAACTCACAAAATTCACGGAAACTAAACCAACCCTACTCAGCAGTCAATGGGTTGCAGAAGAAATTCAACAAGAAATTCAACAATACCTACAATTCGATGAAAATTCAAGTACAACTTACTGGAATTTATGGGATGCAATTCATAGAGGGAAAATAATAACTATGAATTCACACATTAGGAAAACAGAAAGGGAATGAATTAGCACCTTAATGTTGCACCTCTGACAACTAGAAAAAGAAGAGCAAACAAAACCCAGAGCACAAAGACAGGAAGAAATTATAAAGATTAGAGCAGAAATTAACTCAATTGAGACGAAAAAAACACTTCAAAGAATCGCCAAATCAAAAAGTTGGTTCTTTGAAAAATTAAATAAAGTTGATAAGCCTCTTGCCAACCTCATGAAAAACAGGCAAAAGAAAATTCAAGTACAAGCAATAAGGAAAGTAAAGGGTGAAATCATCATAGACCCAGTGGAAATTCAAAAGATTATCAATGGTTACTTCGAGAATCTTTAGGATCACAGAACAGAAGACACAGAAGAAATGGACAGATTCCTCGAAAGGTACAAATTACCAAAACTGAATCAAGAAGATATAGCAACTCTCAATAAGCTGATAACCGCCAACGAAATACGAAACATAATAAAAAGGCCACGGACAAAGAAAAGTCCAGGTCCTGATGCACAGCTGAATGCTACAAGAAATTTATAGAAGATATACTCCCCACACTCCACAAACTCTTCCATGAAGTTGAAAAGGAAAAGGTCCTCCCAAAATCATTTCTGGAGTCAAGTATAATACTCATTCCAAAACCAGGGAAAGACACAACCAGAAAGGAGAACTACAGGCCAATCTCCCTCATGAACATAGATGCAAAAACACTCAACAAAATTCTGGCAAATCGATTACAGCAAATCATCAAGAAGATCATACACCATGATCAGGTAGGATTCATCCCAGGGATGCAAGGATGATTCAATATTCGAAAATCTATAAATGTAATACAGTATATTCATAGACTGAAATCTAAAAACCATATGGTCATCTCAATTGATGCATAGAAAGCCTTTGACAAAGTCCAACACTCATTCATGTTCAAGGTCCTACAGAAAATTGGAATAGATGGACTCTGTCTTAACTTGATGAAAGCCATCAATGACAACCCAAAAGCTCATATAATCCTAAATGGGGAAAAACTGAAATCTTTTACTGATAAATCAGGTACAAGACAAGGATGTCCTCTATTGCCCCTCCTATTCAATATAGTCTTGGAATCTTTAGCAACAGTCATTAGAAAAGAGGGAGAAATAAAGGGAATAAGAATAGGAAAAGAAGAAGTTAAATTATCACTATTTGCAGACGACATGATACTTTACTTGGAAGATCCCAAAATTCCACCAAGAAACTAATAGAACTGATAGGGAAATTCAGTAGCATAGCAGGATACAAAATCAATACTCAAAAGTCAATAGCATTCCTCTACACAGATAACAAGCAAACTGAAAGGGAAACAATAGAAACAATATCTTTTACAATAGCACCACCCAAAATGAAATACCTTGGGATTCACTTAACCAAGGAAGTCAAAGATCTTTTCACGGAAATTTGCAACATCCTAAGAAAAGAGATTATAGAGGATTTCAGAAAATGGAAAGATATTCCATGCTCCTGGATAGGAAGAACCAACACTGTGAAGATGGCCATACTCCCAAAATTACTTTACAGATTTAATGCAATCCCTATCAAACTGCCACGAACACACCTCCCAGATGTAGAGAAATCAATCCTAAAATTTATTTGGAACCACAAACGACCTAGAATAGCAAAGGCAATCTTGGCCAATAAAGACAAGGTAGGAGGCATCAAAATGCCTGACTTGAAATTATATTACAAAGCCACTGTGATAAAATCAACATGGCATTGGCAACAAAATAGACCTGATGATCAGTGGAATAGAAAATGCAGAGGCATCTACAAAAACACTCAGCCATGTTATCTTCGACAAAGGGGCTACACAAGCTCACTGGAAGAATGATAGTCTCTTTAACAAATGGTGCTGGAAAACATGGCTTTCTACATGCCGAAAACTAAAACTTGACCCAGCTCTATCACCATTCACTAAGTTAAAGTCAAAATGGATTAAAGATCTAAACGTTAAAACAGAAACACTCAGTCTCCTGGAAGAGAAAGTAGGAGGAACTCTTGAAGACATAGGGGTAAGTAAAGAGTTCATGAACAAACATATATTTGCATGGGAAGCTCTTGAAAGAATCAACTGGGATCAACTCTTCTTAAGGAGCTTCTGCATGTCAAAAGAAATTGTCAACAGAGTGAAAAGACAACCCACAAAGTTTGAAAAAATCCTAACTAATAAGCAATCAGACACAGGACTACTGTCTAGAATATATAAAGAACTAAGATATAACAGGGCCCTCAAATTTAAAGACCCAATTCAGAAATGGGCATCTGAGATGAATACACACTTCTCAGAGGACGAAATTAAAGAAGCAAATAAATATGTGAAAAAATGTTCCACATTGCTAGCCATTCATCAAATGCAAATAAACACAAAACTGAGATACCATCCCACTGCAGAATGGCTATCATAAGGAAATCAACCAACAATTGATGTTGGAGAGATTGTGGAGAAAAGGGAACACTTCTCCACTGCTGGTGGGAATGTAGATTGTTGCAATCATTGTGGAGGTCAGTGTGGAGAAAAGTCAGAAGAGTATGAATAGAAATCCCACTCAAGCCTGCTATTCCCCTACTGCAAATTTTCCCAATGGAACTGAAAACATTGTATCATAGTGATATATGTATACCTATGTTTATAGCAGTGTAATATGTGATATCAAAACCTTGGAAACAACCAAGATGTCCATCACATGAGGAATGGTTGAAAAAGATGTGGTATTTCAATATAATGGAGTATTACTCAGCTATTCAGAATGATAAGTTTGAAGCATTTATACTGAAGTGGATGCCACTTGATCATATACTCATAGGTGAAATAAACTAGACATACTTGTGTAAATATCGTATAGTCTCCCTAGTATAACTAGGGAAAAGCAGAAATGCAAAAGGAAACATACAACAACAATCAAAATTAGTTGAGTCAGATAAGGCAAAGTGAATGGCATATGGTGCAGGATACTAATCAGCTTTTCTTCTGGATGGTTAACAACCTATGTTCACAAATCAGAGTTGGAGAAATAGAAGAGCCACAAGGCCAGCCAACATTTTGGCTCTAGCCTTTCAAGTTCAGTGAAGACTCAGGACGTAGGAGCACTTGTACTGCAACATCATGAAACTCAGTTGAGCTCCATATTTTCTGAACAAGGAGATTATGGTGCCGCAGTGGACAGAGATTGAAGTTCTATATTGTGCCTGAGGAGAGTCACATGGAGAAATATCTTCCTCTCAAGCTCTCACAGAGAGCAAGCTGATCAAGCATTGGCCGTGACTCATCCACATGGATGACACAGACAAAGTATCTACAGAATAATGTACAGGACTACAAGATAAACCCTGATGGGACTTCACTGACCACATAAGAAACATAAAGTACATGTGTTGGCATATGTCTTCCTCTATCTATGTCTTAACCATCCTGCAGAAAAGTATAAAAGTGAAGTATACATAGTGGGGCCATAATCCTAAACTGAGCTGTAAATGGCTACGGTTGAGAACTTCTTTGAATAACTCACTATTGTTGTGGAATCCTGAACTGTGTTGGATTGTGGTGTCGAGTTCAAGCACCTAAGTTAGTTGAATGACAATGGAGTTCGCACATTTGACAGGTGTAGATAAAGTAAGGGTATAGAAACAAAAACTCATGATGTGTGTGTATGGACAGTACAGTTGGGATAGATAACGCTGTGCTTCTACATAATCCTATGAGAGGCAAGATTTGCACTAAGGTTGGTGGACAGACTATTATGTAGACTTCTAGTACTGTGGTTTTCCACTAGGAATATAATTATTGAATTTTTGATATAATTCAGGTATAAAAATTCAGTAAACAACTACACTCTTAATTTACTGATAAGTGACATCTGCTATAATAATGTCTGCAAGTATAATGTCATGTATGCACCTTGTAGAATACCAAAACTTTATGAAAACATTTTGCAATGCATTAATGTATTGAATCTGTCTTGTTAAGGTGTAGTTCAACTGTCTGATTGATATTTGTACTTCAATAAAATAAAAAATAAATTGAAAAAACATAATGACATAATCATTGTCATGATGTAAAGCAAAGGAGACATGCCCATAAATTCTCTTATATTTGTTCTTCAATAAAGTTAATGGGAAATAAAAAAAAATTCTCCCCCACTTTTCTGTCAATTCTTCCTCTTGTGTCATTTGTGATACCGTTTCTTTAACTGAAACATTAATTCCTGCCTGAGACAATCCCATATCATGGTTAAAACAAAGAAGTTTAGTTTTGTGAAGGTGGTAATCATAATGATGGCTTTTCCAAATCATGTAAATTCTTCAAGTGCAGACTTCTTTCTTTTATATGCAAGTTGGGATTCTCTTTCCACTGAAAAGTACAGGAAAATGGTGAAGTCATAAATGAAGAGGTAAATATATAAGTTCTCTAACTGAACACCATCCCAAACACTTATATGCCTTGGAACTTGGTTCATCCATGTAACCTACCTTAGAAATTTTGCAGCATCTCCTCAGTTTATGAAATGATGACAGAGAGTAAGCCCCAGATAGTGACAAGGAAAATCTTATTCCTCAGTTCCATCCCTGCACCTGTTCCTGAGTCATTTGTCAATTTCCTAGGAGGCCCTGTGCTCCGTCTGCTGTCCAGACCTTTCCTTACTATCCTAGGGAATCCTTCCTTCCCATTTCCTGAGCAAATCCTGTAGTCCTCAGCAAAGCCTACAGGGACTGAGCACCTCTCTACAACTTTGTTTTATGTCTTATGCAATGACTCCACACAGTTTCTCTTTCTCAATAATGCACAGCTACATCCTCCATGGTTCCTGAACCCAGCTTCAGTGAAAAGGAGTTGGTGGATGTGTCTGGGGAGATGCTGACTGTCAGGGATGAATTATTAGCTCTTCCTCTACTGAGATCATTCTTCCTATCCATTTCTTCTTTCCTAGGGGCTGATAGACAATGATCCTAGAGTAATCACTATTGATGCAGTGGCCAGAAATTGCACACAAATCAAGTCCCTCTCTTGTAGCTGCTATGAGGAAAGTATGGTGGAGAAGAGAACAGAGTTTTGAGCTCAGATGATAGCCTGAAAACCTTCTTTCTCAACCTGGAACTCTCAGGTCTGGAAGCTGCTACCAGAAAGCACAGCAGCTAATTTTGTTACATTACTTTTCATGTTAGCGTTACAAATCTAAGAACTTATTTATAAATGTGATAAAGAAGCTGAGTTTAATGCTGGGGAGATGACTCATTGGTATAAGTGCTTCCCTGGCAAGCACAAGGGCCTGAGTTCAATTCCCGGTTCCACAAAAAGAAAAAAAAAAAAAAAATAGAAGAAGCTGAATTTAACTGAGTGGGCATCCTCTTTTAATCAGAGATCTCAATTGTCATGCAGCTTTTCCATGCAAGCTCTTGAATGTGAAGGTGTGAGGGAGGGAGAAGAGGTCCCTTTTTGTGGGTTGACCTGGGTGGAGGACTCTGAGAAAATTATCAGGGTCACGTGCTCTTCAGAATTCCTCTAAGCAGAATTAATAAGAGTGGCATTAGTATGTAATTATAAGATGTATGTATATCTTCCTGTGTGTGCATCTACAACATACACCCACAGTTTTAGTCCATATATGCACATCAATTTCCTGATAGTGCTTCAAACCTATTTGTGGTCTTATTAACTAATTCTTCGAATTCACATATTTAATTTTTTTTATTAGGAATTTTCACTTTGGCTTTACATAATGATTATACTTATTATGTGAAGTTCGTATATTTTTATAATATGTTAAGTCTTCTTGTTGCTCATCATACCCTCCTCCAACTCTCTTCTTCCTCTGTCCAACACTTGAACAGCTTCTAGTTTGCTATTGCAATGATGAAAACAGGGAAGCAGAAGGAAGATCACAGAGAGGGCCGACTTCATCCAGGTCAGTGGGGATGGTGTCAATGGACAACAGGCAGCTCTTGTTAGGCTGTTTGCATTGTCCAAATTACTTTTATTTTTACATTGTCCAAATTTCTTAAAACAAATTTGAAAACAAAAATGATGATATTTTATTCCCCCTTTTTTTTTTTCGGTCTTTTTGAGATAGGGTCTCACTATGCAGTTCAGGCTGGCCTTAAGCTCACTTTGTACCTCTGGTTGGTCTTGAACTCACAACAATCTTCCTGCCTCAGCCTCCTGAGAGCTGGGATTACAGGCATGCTCCACCATGCCCAGCAAAAAAATGATGATATTTTAAAGAGAAGAATAATAGATAAGACATTAGAAACAGCAAAAGTTTAAAAACTCCAGGTTGAAGTGAAATATTTAATGTTTTAACTGTTTGATCAAACTTACATGCCTATATCTGGTAGTCTGAGCAATAAATTGGATGACAACAATGTCAATTGTTGTCAATTGACATTGAAAATATGACAACTATTGTCAATTTTTTCTCTTGTTTTGAAATTGCATCTTTTATTGTCATGTGGTGCTTTTATTTTGTCTTTGTTCTTGTTGTTTAATGTTTTCTTCTTTTAAATAAGATTTTTAAAATTCAGATAACTTCATATCACCAAGTATTGGTTTATTTATATTAGTAAAGTTTCTTGATTATTAAATTCTGATAGGGCTGGCCAGATAGTTCAGCAAATTACAGTACCTGCTTAGATAGTTGAAGGTACTTGAATTTAATCCCTGGCATGCTTTGCCAGTCCCACCCCCAGGGGCACACTGAGACAGTGACTGAGGCTGGGCATAGAGGCATGCCTGTAATTCCAGTGTTTGGAAGTCTGAAAACAAGAGGATCACTATGAGTTTTATCTGTGTAGTGAGGCCCTGTAGACCCTCTACTGAATACATAAAAAGAAATAAATTCTGATTACGAGGTTTGTTATTGAAAAATATGTGTTAATTTCTAATATGGAAGAATAGCATTGTACATTACTATCTATATATATGGGATGCACTTAGGTCTTGATATTTTGTATGTGTACCACACTGTCCTTTTCCATTCACCACTTGATGATTTTTTTTTCTTTCTGGAAGAACCAGGGATTAAATTCAGGCCTTTGTGCTTCACAGGCCAGTGCTTTTTCTACTGAGACATCTCCCCAGCCCCTTGATGAGCACTTTGCTTGCTTCATGTTTCAGTGATTATTAGTACTGTATGAAAGTGTGGTTGTGTATGTGTCTCTCTGACAGACTGCTACAATTTTGGTTTGCTGTGGGTACAATTAGTGGATTTCTGGATCATACATAAGTTGTGTTTTTAAGATTAAATGGAGCAGAGCCTGGGAGATAGCTCAGGAGAAAGAGCACTTTTCTGGAAAACACAAGTCCTGAGTTCAATCTCTGGTACTGCAAAAAATAAGAAGAAAAAAAAAAAGATAAGAGTGAGCATATATACTGTTTTTTGTTATTGTGGAGATGCAATTCACGTTTTTAAGAAAAATATGCAAGTACTTATTTTCTTCAACTTATTTTGGAAGTCAACCTTTGTTTGTCTGATGGTACCCATTCTTTCATATTACTTTCAGTGACAGTACTTGTTCCTTAGGTATTTTTCAAATCCCTATGGTTCATATATATCTTTTGAAAATAATTTTTGTTACATTTCTTTTCTTCATAGAGATTCATGTATTTTTCCTCTTGTATGATCTGAGTTCCTACAGAAACTGTATAATACTTTTCGTCAGCTGAATAAATTGAACAAGTTTCTTCCTATGAAGTAAGTTGTCTCTCCACACTGGTTACTGTTTACTTTGTTGCACGTTTGATTTTGAGTCTGAGTGTTCACATTTGCTATTTTTATTTTATTTGTTAATTTGATTGAACAAGAAGCAGCAGTGAGATAATTTCAAAGCAGGTTAGTAGGATGGTTACGATAATTAATACATTGCATATTGTTGTCTTTGTATTAGTTATGTATAGTAGAAGATGCAGATATGATATCTTGTCTAAACATTACTAGTTCAAGACTTTCTTACTGAATTCAGAGAAAGTAGCTGTATATCTACACTGTTTTGTATAAACTGTTATATAATTTCTTCACTAAAAGTAGTCCTTCATTTGTATCCTCCTTTTTTGTTGAGTTTTGTCAGAGATGGATATTCCATTGCCATTCATATATTGTAAGTGCATGAATTTATCAAAGTAATCCAATATAGTTCAGTAGTCTGTAATAGTAGTGTGTTATTTGGATGACTGCCAATGTCAGAAGTTGACTTGAGCCTTTTACAGATCACCCTGAGGGTTCTCACTTGTCTATTTTTTTTTTGTGCATGTTGTTTTAGTGTCTGTACCAAAAACTCTTGTGCATATTATTGCAAAATGCTCCCACTGCACTACTTTTGTATATTATTGTTGTTGCAGATATTCTCCTTACATTTTTCTTTTAACTTTATTAAGGAAGGCATGGTTGTTCATATTTATATTTTGAAATCTTTGTTCTATAACTTTTTTATATAATGAATGTTTTGAATTTAGTTTCTTCTAATAATTTTAGTTTTTCAAAAAGTATTTATAATTTTGTTTCTTTGAGTTTCATCATTGCCTTATGAATTTGAAATATTTCTATCCTGTTGTTATTATAGATGATCTGGAGTGCATTACAACCCACTCCATCATTTCAAGGGGTCCTTTGAACTCCTCTATAGCACCAGTTTCTTTTATAATTAGTATTATTCAAAATGTCCTGACCAGAAACCCTGGATGTGAACTGTGAGCTAAGTTCATCTAGCTAAAAATGAATCTGTCTTTTTGCACAGGAACATTGGCCAGAACCTCATATTGTTAGCTGTAGCCTGTGATGGATGGGGGTTCAGGAAGATCACATATTATTTTCCAGTGAAGACACAGTGGCTCTTCTAAAGATGCAAACAGGTCCCCACCAAAGTTCTGAGAGCCCATGAGCATGGATATGAAGCTCTAAAAGCGTGAATCAAAATAAACCTCTTATCTTTTTAGTTACCTCAATGATTTTTTTTTTTTTGGAACGGATAGAGTATAAACCCAACCCTAGGATAACTCAGTGATCAATGAAGTGAAGTGATACACCGAAGGACAGATATATCATGATATCACACCTACATGGAAAGTAAAGCAGCTATTCTCATAGAAAAAGAGAAAAAACCTGGTTGACAATGGGAAGGACATGTGGGGCTGATAGAGAAGTTGAGAATTGTTAAATAGCAGCAGAGTCTCAGCCAAGAGAGGAAAAGGTCCTGGTGATCATCCACAGAGTATAGCAGTTACAGCTTACTAAACTGTATTGTGGAATCCCAAAGAGCTGGAGGAAAGGGCTAGTGATACTTGCATTACACAGACATGACAAGCACTTGAAAGCATGGATAACTTAGATGTGCTGAGTTCATCAAAACACAGAACACAAATACTAAAACTGCATAAACAACTCTGTGAAGACTCACAATCACTATACATTATCATAAAATGAAAGAAATAGGCTTCATGGTGTTGCTCAGAGAAGGAGAAATCAGCCTACATGCACAAAGTGCAGAACACTTTATAAAAGTTTCCAAAAGGAAAAAAAATACAGTAATATCTTGTTCAATTGATATATTGAAATTCTAAATGAAATTAAAAGTTGTAATATTATCATTAAGTTATCATAAGTTCAGCCATGAAGATAAATGGAATTGTAAAAGCATTGATTTTTATTCTTGTGATGTACATATACCACTACATGGTTATGTTCTGCAAACATGCATGAATGGAAATTTCAAAATTGAACAAAATAAAGAACCAGACAGACATTGGAAAGAAGAAACAGCAGAAGTGGCACAACTTTGCCAACAAGATCACAGTCAGTTTTCAAACAATTGTAAGGAGAAACAACAAATTAACACAGCCATAGATGACACCTGAGCATTAGTTTGAAAAGGACAACAATAAAATGTAACAGAGATTTGGAACAATGTAGGTGTAAGACAGGAGAAGATGTACTTCAATTTAAGAAATGTTGAGGGACTTTAAATTGTGGGATTAAATAGTGACCTTTGTAATACAGCACAACATATTTGGTGAACCCCAGAAGTCACTAAAGTGGGAAGAGTATGCTAAAGAAGCTGTGGCAGCAGGCACAAGGAATCTTGGAGCCACAGTCTGAGCTGTTGACTGCCAGCCTGAAGGGAGCCCTGGGATGGGGGCACCAGAAGACAGGGCCTTGGGTGCAAGCATCAGATCCACCATCTACAAAGGAGCTCACAATATGAAGATGTGGAGGGGCAGCTCATACTGCAGAGATTGTTGAGCTCCATGTATATTCAGCCTGTGCAGTGTTGTTTCTTTGCTTGATTAAATGCTGTTTGAAATTTCCTATAGGTAGAGGTCAAGATATTTGACCTTGAGGATCTGCTGTATGTTTATTTATTTCCTCTGTGCTTGCTCTGGTGAGATGTCGGTAAAAATCTTTGCTGGTTTTTTTGAATGAGTTACTAAAATTGTTTTATTTTGAGAACCATAATTATATGTTGAATCAAAGTACGTGGGTACACTGCCAGCTACATCACTTGCAAACAGCTTTTTATACTCTAAAGTTCTCTTTTATTTTCTTCATCATTGCCTTAGTTTAAAATAGATACTATGTTTATGAAAACTCATCTTAAAATGATATTATTGATTATGATTTGTAATGAGGATTGCATGTTAATAATGTCATATGTTTACAAAGTATACAAAAGCCTAAACTCCATACTCAGATATTTCCAAAGGGGGAAAAAACGCTGCATCCTTAAAATACTTTTAGAAATTGTTAATGATTTTTTGTGGTCAGTTCAGCTCAACCTAGGTGTGGGATTTGTTTGACATATAGTGCCAGGGATTGAATGCCAATCTTTGTACTCTTTGCCTAAGTTTGCATAAAGAGGTGCTTTAGACTGCTGAGCTGTCTCTCCAGTACAAAATAAGTAGTTGCTCAGAGCTCTCTGTCTGTCTGTCTACATATCTATCTATCTAATTAACTATTATCTATTTCTTAATACATTTGGTACAGGATGAAGCTATGCAGGCTGGGCTCCTACTAATCCTCCTATTTTCAGCTTTACCAGCAATGGGATAACAGTCATTAATCACCACACCTGGACTTAGTGACCGGCTCAGCATACCCTGGGGACAGTTCTGGCATGCCCTGTGGATGGGCGATCAAACCCTGGGCCCTGAATTTGCTATTTCACTAGCTTAGTCTGCTAGGCTGTATAGCCTGTCCTTTGTTAATCAAACTTAAGTTCATTGTCATCAAAATATGTTCATACTTTCTTCTTGGAAGTATTATGCTTCTTACTATACAAAATGCTTCATTGTCTCTTTTCACAGAGTTAGCTGTAGCAAATTCCATTAAAAATATCTGAAGCGGGGACAACCTGCTCAGGCCCGCCTCCTGTCCCCCTCTAGGAGAGATTTCTTTCCCTCAATAAATATGCTTTGCTCATAAAAAGTTCTGAAGATTAACATGTACACTATGCCATAGAGTCCCTCCTGGAGCAAATAATGCTATTTATCAATAGTGGAATACAGATGCTGGGGACATAGCTCAGTGGAATAAGCACTTCCCTGGCAAGCACAAGGGCCTGAATTCACTTACCAGTTCTGCAAAAACAGACAAAAAGGAAAAAGGCAAAGAGAAGAGGCAAAGTATAGAATTAGAGTATTTTTTTCAACTCTTCTTCAGACACAGAGATAATATTGAGAACACATAATGAAATCAAACAGTGAAATCACCTAAAATAAAAGACCTAGTCTAGAAATGGGCATGTAAAAGATATGAGTTTTTTTTTTTTTCTTTCAGAAATGGGAATTGAACTCAGGCCCTTGCACTTGCCAGGGAAGTACTTATTCTACTGAGCCATCTCCCTGGACTCAAGATATGAGTTTTCAGAAGATATTCAAATTGCCAATAAACCTAGGAAAATCATTGAATATTTCTAGCCTTCATAAAAATTCAAAGAATACCAAGCATAAGATTCCAATTTGTTGAATATAGAATAGTAATAATCAAGAAATATAACAATGAAAATTTTGGTATGGCAGCAATCAAGTAGGTGCGTTAGTACATTGTTGGTCGGAACAACACCAGTATTGTACATGTATGGAAATTCCTCAAAGAGTTAAATTTCTAAATCCTATATAAGACCCAGGTATCATTCCAGGTATCTTCCTTCACAAGCAAAAGCATCATACTCAGTGATATGTGTATGCCAATGTTCACAGCAGTACAATTCCTAGCTGCTAAGTCTTTGAAGCTCCCTGTATATTTATGCAATGATAATGAATGTGCTTTTGATACTTTGTGGAATAATCCTGAAATACAAAGAACTAGATATCACAGACAGGTATGCAAAAATGGGTGAATCCTGGATACATAATATGCAGTAAAATAAATAAATTACACAATCTTTAATAATATATAGGGTGTCAATTCTGACTAATGCAACCTGTAAACAGCAAAAGAAAGAATGACTGGAAGAACACAAGGGTATAGAGCTCATGCAGAGCTCAAGAAACAAAGAACCTGAGTGAGAAAAGAGAGCTAAGTGTAGTAACTCAAAAAGGAGACAATGAGGCAAACGTCCAAAAAAAAAGTAGTGCTTTATTTTAGCTGGTACCCAGCGGCAGACCCTCTGCAAGGTTGCAAAGAGGCGCGCTGAGGCAAGGCAGAGAGGGGTCTTTAAGCTCAAAGGCCACAAAGCAGAGTGGGGTCAGTTACCTAGGATAGGGATCTTGGAATGGTCAAAAGTTTCTGCATCTGACCATATTTGGTACATAGCAATGCGGATGTTCCTTAAGGGAGGGTGTAGGTGGGGAGCTGGCACATACAGAACAGGAACATGGCGTGTGGGAAAGCTAGAGGAGGTCATAGCTAGGGCAAAGATGGAGTCACTTTGGGCAGGTTACCATATTAAACCATAAAGTGAGCAGTCAGCCTGGGGATGAGAGAAGTTCAGGAGGGGGTCAGGAATCAATCAAGGCAATCGAAAGAATAAAATGTTGCATTTTTGTAACAAGTAGATACCATCTTAGAACAAGCAATTGCAATTTGTATTAATCACAGATTAATCACAGATTGGACATATTGTGTGGTTTGGCAATTGAATAATGAATAGTTATCATGGGAACTTACTGAGCTACATAACAACACAGTGCCAACTTACTGAGTTATAAGACAGCACAATGGTGGCTGGATGCAAAATGGAATTATATATTTAATGATTACCAGTTGTGGTGGAAACTTAGTCTTTTGACTACCAAGTGGTATCTAGATACAAAATAGAGTTACATAGGTTATATCACTAAGAAGGAGAAGTAATGTGTTAGAACAGAATAGATCTATCTAAACATAAGCACCATATATCACATACATGTGACAAGGTCAATATCAACATGAGTAAAAATTAGAAAATGAGATGAAGAAAAAGGGTCAAGGAGCATAAGAGAAGTACAAGGAAAATTAAAAATACTCAATTTCTATTTTGTAAATTACTCCACTGCCCAGGGTGATTGTAAGCTGCCTGTGCTACAGACATACACTAACAAAAAATTGAATTAACAAGGAAAAACAGACTTTCTAGAAATCAAAAACTTCAGAAGGTCTTTATGAAAGTTGGGGACAGGAAAAGAAAACCAAAAATTTTTACAGCAAAGCTGCAATAGGAAATTGCACCTGGTCCTAGGTCCCAGGATAGTTGGTGTGTCTTTTGTGTTCCCTCTTGTCCTGAGCACCCATGCATGGAGTTTTGGTCTGGGCTTACACTGATGTCACCTCACTGTGTTCATCGCACAGTAATACAGTGCTGTGTCCTCAGATCTTAGGCTGCTCAGTGTTAGTGAAACCTGGTTCTTGGATGTGTCCTTGCTAATGCTAACTCGAGACTTAAGGGCTGAGTTGTAATCAGTGCTTCCAACAGCCCAAATAACACCTATCCACTCCAGTGCCTTTCCTGGGGCCTGACGGATCCAGTGCACACCATAATCAGTTAAAGAGAATCCAGACACAGAACAAGTGACAGACAGGGTCTCTGAAGGCATCACAAGGCCAGCTCCTGACTCCTGCAGCTGCACCTGGGACAGGACACCTGAAGACAAAAAAACACCGCCTTCAGTCAAACACACCTGACATCTTGTAGCCAAATCCTTCTCCTAAAACTCAGAAACACTCACAGCAGGGAGCTGCCACCAGGCAGAGGAGCAGAGCCAAGAATTTCATGATCAGCAAAGCCTCTGGTGGGGGGAGACTAGAGCTGCTCAGGCAGGACTGCCTTTTCATGCTGACCCTGAGGGCTGCTTTGCATGAGGGCATAAAAGCGGTGTCCTTCAGTCTTTCGTAATAACAGTGATTTTCATAGGATAGGCAGTTGCACTATGCACAGGAGCATTTCAGAGGCACTTTATTTTTGTTTTTTATTTTATTGAAATACAAATATCAATGAGACAGTTTTAAGACACCTTAACAGGATGGATTCAATAAATTAATACACTACAAACTGTCTTCATAATTTTTTGGTATTGTACAAGGTGCATACATGATATTATACTTACAGACATTATTATAGCAGATGTCTCTCATCAGTAAATTAAGAGACTAGCTGTTTACATATCCTATTTCTTATACCTGAATTATATCAAAGATTCAATAATTAATACTTTCTACCTTGTTATTTCCTAGCAGTTGTCCATAGCACTAGAAGCCGACATAATATCCTGTCCAACCACCATTAGTACAAATCTTGACTCTCATAGAATTATGTAGAAGCATGGCATATCTATCCCAACTGAACTGTCCATACACACACATCATGATTCTTCCTTTCTATACCCCTTCTTTGTCTACACCTGTCAAATATGGGCACTCCATTGTCATTAAACCAATTTAGGTGCCGGAATTGATGACACAATCCAACACAGTCCAGAATTCCACAATAGTGAGTTATCTGAAGAAGTTGTGGACCTGAGCCATTTACAGTTCAGCTTGTTATTACGGCCCAGTGTTGTATACTTCATTTTTATACTTTTCTGCTGGATTGTCAAGACCTAGATAGAGCAAGACCTATATATGAAAATATGTAGTTTTTGTTTCTTATGAGGTCAGTGAAGTCCCCTCAGTTTTCATCTTGTAATCCTGTACCTTGTTCTGTAGATCTTTTATCTGTGTCATCCATGTGGATGAGTCACAGCCAATGCTTAACCAGTTTGCTCTGTGGGAAAGCCTGAGAGAATGTTTTCTCTCTATGTGACTCTCTTTAGGCACATACTACATCATCGATCACATTCTCTGTGTCCCTGTAATCATCTTGATCAG
This sequence comes from Ctenomys sociabilis, assembly GCA_004027165.1. NCBI lineage: Eukaryota > Metazoa > Chordata > Mammalia > Rodentia > Ctenomyidae > Ctenomys > Ctenomys sociabilis. The sequence continues at coordinate 6,071 of PVKA01029044.1, read as the reverse complement.
AAAAATTGGAACACAAGTGAGTCACATGTTGTTACAGTAAAGGTTCTCCTATATTCTGAGTCCTCACTGACCTTGAAAGGCTAGGGCCAAAATGTTGCTGTTCTTACAGCCCTTCTTTTTCTCTAATTTGTGGTCTGCAAACTTAGGCTGTTAACCCTACAGAAGAGAAGCTTATTATTGCCCTACAACCTATACAGTTGTGTTTAACCTCATTATCTATCTGAATATCAAACATCTTAGGCATATGATGGAGCATGTGTTTTCCATCAAGTATTGATGTGTTAAACTTTAAGTCTCTACCGAATATGGAAAAAGAAAAAGATTAAAAATATGAATAAACAATTGCATATATATTTATACAGTAATGTAGAAATCTAGCCATACACATAATTGCAGCAGAACACTTCTGTGACATTTTTTCTTGTGTTTTTTTATTTATTATTCTTTAAGAAAAAGAAAGAAACATTTACTTGAGATACAGTCTGGCCATAGTTGTTATGTCATGAGAAACATTACGTATTTAGAAGACCAGAATATCAGGCTTTCCAAGAACAACCCCACTAATACACATTGCTATCTTCAGAACAGTCGCTCAGTTCACAGATATCAGTATATATAGTCTGGGTGAGAATCCCACTAAATAGATGCTAGCTTCAACAACTTGCTGATAGCTCTCAGGAACATTGCCTTACCCATCTTGAACATATAAATGTATGGCTTTGCCCCTGTTGTATTTGCTACCTTTTCTCCTTGCCCTCTCTTCATTGTCTAATCCTCAAGTTCCCATTTTTCTTTTACATGTGTTATAACTTTCTATTTGAATTCCTTACTTTGAGTTCTTGTTCTAGGGTTACTATATGATATTTACACATTTGGATCTGTTTTATTTTACTTATGTGTATATTTTCAATTGGCATCCACTTAAATGTGAGTGCTTCGAGTTTATCATTCTTTATGGCTGAGTAATTCTCCATTGTACAAATATACTTCATATTTTTCATCCATTCTTCAGGAGATGAACATATTGGTTGTTTACAAGATTTGGCTATCACAAATTGTGCTGGTATAAACAAAGGTACACATATATCAGTATGATATGTCACTTTCAGTTGCCCTGGGAAAATTCCTTGTAGGGGCACAGCTGGTTTGAATGGGAATTCGAGTTCTAGTTTTTTAAGGAGTCTCCATGCTGCTTTGTATGATCATTACACTAGTCTCTATTCCCACCAGCAGTGGAGAAGTGTTCCTTTTCCCCCACAGCCTGTCCATCACTTGTTGATAGTTGATTTGTTTATAGTAGCCATTCTTTCTGGGGTGAGATAGTATGTCAGTGTTGTTTTAATTTGGATTTCATGGATGGATAGTGATGTGGAGCATTTTTTCATATATTTATTCACTTCTTTAATTTCATCCTCTGAAAAGTGTGTGTTCATCTCTGATGTCCATTTCTGGATTGAGTCTTTAAATTTTGGGACCCAGTGTTTTTTAGATGTTTGCATATTCTAGGGAGCATGCCTTTGTCTGAGTGCTTAAAGATCTAAACATTAAAACAGAAACACTAAATCTTTTGGAAGGGATCTTGAAGGAGGAAATCTTGAAGACATAGGGGTATGCAAAGAATTAATGAACAAAAAAGTAATCACATGGGTAACACTTGAAATAATTAACAGCTGGGATCTCCTCTTATTAAGAAGTTTGTCCACATCAAAAGAAAATACAAACAAAGTAAAAAGGCCACCTACAAATTTATTACCCAGTTTTAATCTCTATGGAGAATAGCTATTTTTTACTTAAAACAATGATATCTACTACTCTACTGAAGTAATTTTAAATAATAACTGACTTTGCTTACATTTTCTTTCTTTTTTATGTATTTATTATAGGATATACAGCATCTCACTACACAGATTGGACTCAGTGACCTGCTTGTTTTCAGCCTTCCAAATCCTGTGATTACAGGCATGCATCACTATCCTGTCTCAATCACCATCTCAGCTTGTCCCAGAAGTGGGCTATATTCTCTTTTTATTAATTTTATTGAGGAACAAATTGCAATAAGACAAATTCAAAACAGTTTAGTAGGACAGTTACAATACATTGCATATTGTTGTCTTTGTACTAGTTATTCATAGTACAAGATGCAAACATAATGACCTGTCCAAACACTATTAGTACAAATACATCTTCTCAATGAGTTAAGAGAAAGTAGCTGTATATTTATCCTAACAATTTTGCTCATAGAGATACAAAATGTTTCTTGATTTATATCCCCTTTTTTGTTTGTTTTATCAGAAATGGGTATTCCATTGTCATTTAAATATTGTAGGTAGAGGGAGCGATCTCCTAGCGAGGCAGCAAGATGGACGTGGGATTCTTCCGCGGAACAAGTGCAGAACAGAATAATCGGTTCAGCAACAAACAGAAGAAACTACTGAAGCAGCTGAAATTTGCAGAATGCCTAGAAAAAAAGGTAGACATGAGCAAAGTAAATTTGGAGGTTATAAAGCCTTGGATAACAAAACGAGTAACAGAAATCCTTGGATTTGAAGATGATGTCGTGATTGAGTTTATATTCAACCAGCTGGAAGTGAAGAATCCAGATTCCAAAATGATGCAAATCAACTTGATTGGGTTTTTGAATGGGAGAAATGCTAGAGAATTTATGGGAGAACTTTGGCCCCTGCTGTTAAGTGCACAAGAAAACATCCCTGGAATCCCTTCTGCTTTCCTAGAACTAAAGAAAGAAGAAATAAAACAGAGACAGATCGAACAAGAAAAATTGGCATCCATGAAAAAGCAGGATGAAGACAAAGATAAGAGAGATAAGGAAGAAAAAGAAAGCAGCAGAGAAAAAAGGGAGCGGTCTCGAAGCCCAAGAAGATGCAAATCCAGATCTCCTTCCCCTAGAAGACAATCTTCCCCAGTCAGGAGAGAGAGAAAACACAGTCATTATCGATCTCCCCGACATAGAACCAAGAGCCGGAGTCCTTCTCCTGCTCCAGAAAAGAAGAAAAAACTCCAGAGCTCCCTGAACCTTCAGTGAAAGTTAAAGAACATTCAGTACAAGAGGCGGCATCTACTAGTGACATCCTGAAAGTTCCCAAGCCCGAACCCATGCCAGAACCTAAAGAACCTACTCCGGAAAAAAATTCCAAAAAAGAAAAAGAAAAGACCCAGCCAAGATCTCAGTCACGTTCCTGTTGTACTCTAAAATCAAGACAATGGGGACAGAGTCCTAAAAGAAAAGAAGCGCTTTATTTTAGGTGGTACCCACCGGGTGCCTTTCCTTACGCAGAAGGAGAGAAGATCCCCCGAGGGTTGGGCAGTGGGGCTTTTATGCCCAAAAACCACAGGGTGGGAGGGGTATGCAAGCAGTGTCACAGAGGGGGAGGCAAGCGAACTACAGAAGCTAATTGCATTGGTTAATAGGGGTTGACCTTTACATTGATTGGCTCAGTGAGGGGGGATTTTTCTGTCAGAATAACATATTCCTGTAATGCTTGGGTAACCTTGGGGAGCATCTAGTGGTCGTTAGGGGGTAAGAGGGAAACTTGAGCAAGCAGGTTACAGAAGCCAATAGCAATTGTTCCTTTGTCAGGATTGATTGAGGGCCACCTGGGGGTTGCTGAGGCTTTAGAGCAACCTTGTGGTTGCCTAGTTGCATGTAACTTTCCCAGAACATTTAGCAACAAGTGAAACAAAGGGCTAAGATGGAGCCAGTCTAGCGTGGGGCTCGGTGTTGTGCTGGGGAGGGGGGTAAATGGGGAGCAGCTTTCTAACATTAGGTTCTGGCAGGAACAACAGGAAATAGAACCCCTGGCATTGACATCGGGCAGCTTGGTTCTTACAGTTCCAAATCCAGGTCACGGACCCGTTCTCACTCTCCTTCTCATACTAGACCCAGAAGGCGCCACAGGTCCCGATCAAGATCATACTCACCCAGAAGGCAGCCAAGCCCAAGAAGGAGACCATCTCCTCAAAGAAGAACCCCACCCCGATGAATGCAGCCGCCTCCATGGCATAGGAGGAGTAGATCTCCTGTAATAAGAAGGAGGCGGTCATCAGCATCACTGTCTGGGAGCAGTTCATCCTCCTCCTCATCTCGTTCCCGGTCACCACCAAAGAAACGTCCCAAGAGGACATCCAGCCCCCCTCGAAAAACTCGTAGGTTATCTCCTTCAGCAAGTCCTCTGAGGCGAAGGCACAGGCCATCCCAACCAGCTACTCCTCCACCAAAAACACGTCATTCCCCAACACCCCAGCAGTCAAACCGTACAAGAAAAAGCCGTGTTTCTGTGTCTCCAGGGAAAACTTCAGTGACAAAACATAAAGGTACTGAGAAAAGAGAATCGCCATTACCAGCACCAAAGCCTAGAAAAGTAAAGTTATCTGAATCCAAAGAAGACATAGGTGGTGCAATGGCTGCAGCTGATTCTGTGCATGAGAGACGCCAGTACAGACGACAGAACCAGCAGTCTTCATCCAACTCTGGCTCGTCCTCTTCCTCTGAAGATGAGCGACCCAAGCGATCCCACGTGAAAAACGGTGAGGTGGGCCTGCGGCGGAGACATTCCCCTTCCTGAAGTGCTTCTCCATCACCACGAAAGCGCCAGAAAGAGGCCTCCCCTCGTGGTAGACGAAGGAGAAGTCCCTCCCCTCCACCTGCCAGAAGACGCCGCTCACCCTCACCAGCTCCTCCTCCTCGGCGGCACAGATCCCCCACACCGCCGCCGTGACAAAGGACTCCCTCACCTCCCCCTCGGCGACGCTTACCTTCCCCGAGAAGATACTCTCCTCCCATACAGAGGAGGTACTCTCCTCCACGTCCGAAGAGAAGGACAGCTTCGCCCCCACACCCTCCCAAGAGAAGGGCATCGCCATCTCCACCACCAAAGCGCCGGTCTCCCCCTCTCCGCCTCCCAAACAGAGAAGCTCCCCAGCCGCCAAGAGACGCTCGCCTTCTGTCTCATCAAAGCCTAGAAAAGGGTCTTCCCCAAGCCGTGCTCCCAGGGAGACTGGGTCACCACAGCCAAACAAGCGGCATTCTCCCTCACCATGGCCTCGAGCTCCTCAGACCTCAAGTCCTTCACCCACTCAAAGAGGAACGTCAGCCTCACCCCAAAGAAGGCAGTCCTCATCTCTGAGTACCAGACCCATTAGAAGAGTCTCCAGAACTCCAGAACTTAAAAAGACATAAAAGGCCGCCTCACTGAGCCCGCAGTCCATAAGACGGGCTCCGTCCTCTCCGTCTGTCTCTGGGTCTCCCGAGCCAGCGGCTAAGAAGCCCCCAACACCCCCGTCCCCTGTCCAGCCTCAATCGCCCTCCACAAACTGGTCCCCCGCGGTGCCGGCCAGGAAGGCTAAGAGACCCACGCCAAGCCCATCACCAGCCAGGAATTCTGATCAGGAAGGAGGTGGGAAGAAAAAGAAGAAAAAGAAGGACAAGGAACACAAAAAGGATAAGAAACACAAGAAGCACAAAAAACACAAGAAGGAAAAGGCTGCGGCTGCATCCGCTGCACCTCCTGCTACTCCTGCGGCTGTTGCTGCTGCCACGACCACATCAGCACAGGAAGAGCCTGAGGCAGCCCCGGAGCCCAAGAAGGAGACTGAGGGCGAAGCTGAAGATGACCTGGATGACTTAGAGAAGCACCTGCGGGAAAAGGCTCTCCGATCCATGTGGAAGGCTCAAGTGTCCCCACAGTCCCAGGGGGGAGTGTTGGTTGGGATGTAAATTTCACTTGGTTTGCACTCAATTCAATTTCAAAATTGCTAAAATGTGTTTGAGCTTTAGACTACAACATTTGTTGTGATAATTGCTAGGTTGAAGTTCACCATATAAAAAGGGGGGCATGGATTTACATTGCAAAAGGTGTCCACAGTGTATTCGTGACATTTTTTCATTGACAGCTGACAAATTCATTTACAGTAAAATATTTTAAGCCAAAAATCTCTTTTTTAAAAAAAGGGATTTAAGTATTATTGGCATTCTTATTTCTTTAAATGCCCCTTGCTATTCCCAGGGAGGCTTTTTCCCTCTTTTCTTTCCTTTTTTCTTTTTTTTTTTTTTT
>PVKA01029043.1:0-28708 GCA_004027165.1 Ctenomys sociabilis | reverse complement strand
AAAGACCAAGTGTGTAAGAAACTAGACTAATTAAAGGACAAAGAAAAATATCTGTCCTCACTGAATTTTATACTTAGCAAACATAGCTTTGAAAAATAAAAGTAAAATATTTTCTACTTATACAAACTTGAAATATTCTAATACCTCCAGACACAGCATATAGGAAATAACAAAGAGCACAATCCAGAAGGCAAGAGAAGTTGCTGCATGGTCCTGGATAAAGAATAAAGAGCTTTCAAAATGATAGTTATGCAGACTATATAAAATACATTAGATGAACCCATTTGAAAGGTCATTGAAGATTTCCACAAAATAGTACCAATCTTATATCAGGTTATATACATATATACATGTGTGTGTGTGAGTGTGTGTGTATGTGTGTAATATAAAGTCGATGAAAAATGGAAATATACTTTTCAAATTTTCTAATACTAGAAGAAAATATACCGTGTCTTTTAAGTAGATTGTAAGTCAAAGATACAGTATTAATCTTAAAACAAAATTAAGATTAAACAGTATTCAGAAAATTAAATATTAAATATTTCAAAACAATTGAACTAAGAAAAAGTTTTTATTTTAGTAAAGAATTACTAAGAATAAAACAAGATAAATACTGGAATGGCATGACCAGCACTTCTAACAGTCTGGGTATAGGATATCACTCAACGTTCTAGTATTGTGGACATGGACAGTGTCCATGATGCTTTATTGGTGGGCAGTTCTTTCTTGTGGGTCTGAGCTACTGCTATTTCCTTGATATCCTCCCTATAGACCTGGATAGAATCACACCCCATAAGGTACAAGAGAAGTCCATCTGTAGAGTGTGCTGATTGAAATATTTTGCTGGTGTATACAAAAGAATAACTGAAAGATTGCTTTTGTATACCTTGTATTCCTCTGTGTTTAATAGTTTGCTCTATTTGATGGGTTCTTTCTGTTCTCATTCATGGAGTTGTGGTCATTTTGATCTCTCGCTAGAGTATCTTTTATTAGTCTGTAAGGTTGGCTTTGCTGTTATGAAATTCTTTAGTTGTTCTTTGTCATGGAAGTATTTCACTTCTCCATTATACTTGAAGGAGAGTTTTGTAGGGTATATTAGTCTGGGTTGGAATTTGTTTTCTTGCAAGACTTGAAGTTCTTTGCTCCATGCTCTTCTTGACCTATGGTTTGTGAAGAGAAATTTGCCATTATTCTGATGGGTTTTCCTTTAAATGTGATCTGTTTCTTTTCTCTAATGGCTTTTTGTATACTATTCCTTTTCTGAATTTCTGGGATCTTGATTATTGTATGCCTGGGTATGTTTTTATTTGGGTTCATGTTATTTGGAGTTCTGCATGCTTCGGTTACCTGAATGGCAAATTGTTTCCCCATATTTGGGAAGTTTTCTGCTATTACTTCTACCCATATTCTTTTTGTGTCATTTGTATTGACTCCTTCTTTCTCACTGATGTCTATTAGTCTTACACTGTTTGTCTTTGCATCATCTTGCAGATGTTAAATTATTTTTTCCTGTATCCTAGTTGTTTCTAAGAGATCTTTTCTTACCTTTTCACTAGCTGCAATGATGTCTTCAAGGTCTGAAAGTCTACTTTCACTCTCATTCAGACAATTTTGCCAGCCTGTGACTGAGGTTTTAATTTCCTATAGAGTACTTTGAATCTGCTTCATGCATTTTATTTCTTTTCTCATTCAAGGATTCCATCATTTTTCTATTTTCATCTATTTGTTTTTTATCTATGTCATCTTTAGAAGCACTTAGTATTTCTTTCACTATAGCTATCATTTATTTTTTTACTTCAGAAATTATATCTGATCAGATTTCCTCTATACCTTTCTGTACTTCTTTCTTTAATTTAGCTGTTATTATTTCAGAGATTTCAGGTGTGCTTTTCAATTTCTTCTATGCTATTGTCTTCTTCATTTGTTCTGGTTGGGCTCCGGGCCTGAGAGTGCATTGTGCTCCTTCTCTTCGTCATTTTGTATAGCACTATCTTTGACTTTTGGTGTAGAGCTTTGGTAGAGTTCTTGCCTTAGCACCAGGTCTTGATCTATCAAATTCAAACTCGTCCAGGTGGGTGTGGCTTGGGTCTGGCTGCTGTACTCCACTTCTTCCTGCTGCAGCCCTTGGAGAGGAACACTCTGTGCCACTCTGGCAAGATGTTCTGCTTCTGGATCAGGTGGGTGGGTCTTGCCTCTAGCTTCTCTGCAGGAGTTCTGCCACAGGGTTCCACATGTGGCCTGTATGCCGGGCATGGGTCTAATCCCAAATTTTTTTAAGTAAAAAGAAGATACACCATATGTTACTCCTACCATTTAAAAATTATAAATTTGGTCCAAGTAAGAAATATTTTACTACTTTCAACCATTAAGCATTTGATATATTTTTGTTAATGAAAATAATTATAGGCTGAGTGTGGTGGTACATGCCTGTAACCCAGAACTCTGGACGCTGAGGTAGGAAGACCATTGAGATTTTGAGACCAGATTTTATTCTGGCTATACAGTTAGCTCAAAGCCAGCCAGAACTGCATAGTGAGACCCTATCTCAAAAAACAACAAACAGGGGCTGGGGAGATTCTTCTTTTTCTCCTCTTCATTTGTTATATATTTCCTTTTTTTTGATGGGACCAGGATTGGACTCAGGCCCTTGTGCTTATTCTACTGAGCTATGTATGTCCCTGGCCTCGTATTTCCTTCTTTTTTTCTTCTTCAAATTTTGCATTCATATGGTAATATGAATAACTGATTGGAAAATAACACTATGCATTACAATGAATACTGTGAAATACCATATTACTTCATTAGGTGAAATTCTTTATCCCTTGTAATTCTTCTGTTTCAATACTAGTTTGTACTCTCTTTATAAAATAAAAAAAATTAAAACTTGTAAATGTGACTGAATGTTTTCATATGCTTAGATAGAAGCTGATACTAATTTATAAAGACTGATATTCAAACAAATAACTCTATAAAATAAACTTCAAAACTTTGTTGGGCTGGGTAGATGGCTCAGTGGAATAAGTGCTTCCCTGGCAAGCACATGGGTATGATTCAATGCCCGGTTCCACTAAAAAATAAATAAAAAAAAAAATAAATTAAATAAAAAAAAAAAAATAAAACTTTGTTATAGGGCCGGCCAAATAGCTTAGCAGATTAAAGCGCCTCCTTAGGCAGATGCTGGGGCTTGGAGTCCCCAGACCTGGTGTACTGGCCCTACACCTGGGGCACACTGAGATGGCAATTGAGACTGGGTGAGGTGGCACACACCTGTAATCCCAGCTCTTGGGAGGCTGTAAATAGGCGGATCACTAACAGTCCAATCCAGTAGTGAGACCTTTTACACCCTGGCCTAAATACAAACAAAAAAATACCTTTGTTATATAAATACTTGTTACTTATAGCCACTTACTAGCTCTATAACTTTAGGCAAGATCTGTTTGCCTTGGCTTCAACTATGAAATGGGGATACTAATGATATTTACCTATTATAAGGATATTATATAAATTAATTTATTTAAAAGTGTTTGGAAGAGTGCCTTTATATATGACAACTTTAAGAACATTAGTGGCCATTACAGTATTAAGTAAATACCTGCTATTATTTAGCATCTGGCTATAGAAGTGTATTAGTAACATTCTGGAAATTGTTGCCGAACTCATTCATGTCCAAAAAACTCTTCTTTGTGAATGTTCTCACACAATTAGGATGATTTGCAAGATATTTGTTTCCTTTGAAGAAATACGTTTTTGTATTGATGCTACAGACACTACTAACATAAAGCTATTTTAAGCAATTATGAAATTTCTTTAGTATCCCAATTTCAGACACAGCTTAACCTCCATTTCATCTTTTGTGTTTTACAGAGCAGTAATGTTATGTTTCCGACAGGTTAAAACTTAAACTTTGCCAATCTTCAAGTAAGTGTTTAAGCTGACCTTTGGATTAGTCTGAAAATGCTTACAAAATTTTCATGGAAATGCAAAACAGTATTTTGATACTTCTTTATCAAAATTAAGAAACACTGTGTCACATTAAAGTGATATTAAAAGACTTGTTTGAGCCTTAAATAAAGCCAAATTAGGAAATACATGACTGAGAAACATAAAGCAATGGGAGCCATTCTAGCCTATGGTAACCTGAGAAAGATGTGATAATTTTAAATAAAAACTAGTAACAGAATTGCTATTAATCTTATAAACCATAAAGGCAAGAAACTTGCACAAAGCTAATTTCAGTGCTTTATATATAACTGATTCCATTTCTTATAGAATCTTTGAAGTATGCCTTCCTATCAACATTTTCAAGATGACAAGAAAAAGAACATTAAGTTTAAAAACTTGGGCTCTAGAATCAGTCTTAGATGAAACTAGGTTCTGATACTTGTCATGTAATTTTTGATGGATTTGTGCCCCAGTATTTTTTTTTTTTTTTTCTGTTAAATAAGGACAAAGATATTTCTATTATAGGCTTGTTGTCAGGACTAAACAGTATGAGTAAAATATTCAGCATATAACCAGTGTACAATAAACATTCAAAGGTAAGTCAATTTAGCTATGACATCCAAACTGAATTCTAGAATAATTTGCTAGTTCAAAGTCAAAAAGTCAGTATACAATGCAGCTGAGATAAAAATTCAACTGTTTCAAAAACTTACAAAAATATAGAAGGAGATGAAGTTCTAATGAATTACCGCATTACTTTTGAGGCCTACGTGGAGTACATGTAAATTTCAGAGCAGAAAGTAGAATATGGCTTTTATTTGATCTGTTACTCTGAAGAGTTGAAAACCAATAGTACAATTCTCCTTAAAATAATTTTTACTTATTTTTAATTAATTTTATTAAGAAATAGCAATGAGAGTTTCAAAACAGGTTAGTAGGACAATGTATTATAATAATTAAAACATTGCATATTGTCTTCATAGTAGTTATTCATAGTATAAGATGACATATCTTGTCTAAACACTTAGTACAAATCTTTCTTCTCATTGAACTAAGAAAGTAGCTACACATGTATCCTAACTATTTTGTATATCTATCTATCTATCTCTCACTACAAAATTGTCCTTCACTTATATCCTCCTTTTGGTTTAGTTGTGCTAGAGATGGGTATTCCATTGCCATTCAAATATTGTGGGTACATGAATTCAGCAAAATACTCCAATTCAGTTCAGTAGTCCATAATAGTAGTGAGTTATCTGCAGAACTGGTAATTGTCAGAAATTGTTGACTTCAGCATTTTATAGCTGAGCATATTAATATGGCTTTACTTTTTAAAAAATTAATTTTATTGAGAAACAAATAGCAATGAGACAGTTTCAAAAATTGATTAGCAGGACAGTTTCAATAATTAATACATTGCATAATGTCTTCATAGAGATTATTCATAAAGATGCAGACATGATATCCTGTCCAAACACTATTAGTACAAATCTTTCTTCTCAGTGAATTAAGACCAAGTGGCTGTATGTCTATCCTATTTTGTATTTACAGATACAAAGCAGTTCTTCATTTGTATCCCCTTTTTTTGTTTAGTTTTGTAAAATGACTTCAAAGTGTGGGTTTCTTTCAACTTTCAACTTTTACAATAGACTTGGCCTAAGAAAATTAATCTGTTTGGCTTAGTGTGCTTATTTGCATGAGCAAGTATCTAGGTTTGATCCCAAGCACTGCAAGTGAAAAAAATTAATAAATAAATAAGAGCTTCACTTTAGTAAAGGGCCTTGAAAAAATTTTTAGTAATAATCATTTTTTTCAAAATGCAATCTTTTATACACATGTTAAAATTTTATGTAACATACAAAGTAGCACATTTTAAAATTAAAATTTGCCGTTTTCATGTCAACTGGGATTCAAAAATACTAAAATTTAGAATTATGTTTGCCATAACTTATATCAACATTTTTTCCTAAATTAACAAGTAGTTACAAATAGTAAAATTTTCCTATTAGTAGTTCTGTTACATTTCCTCTTGATTCACCTGATCCAGAAGCTGGGAAACAGAGAAATAGAAAATTTTCAACAGTAGCTAACTAACATTTATAATTTATCTCGCATGTATTTTCTTTTGCCCTACCTTGCCAATAGCAATATTATATTATCTGAGCTCTCCAAATTCTATTTTTTTCCAACACCAAACAGATACTACTACTTCTGTCACTACCACCAGTGGCAAGTTATTAAGCCAGATTCAGTTCTAAGGAGTTGTATGTGTATTTCCTTAATTAATCCCCTAACCTCCTTATGAGACAGGAACTATTACTATCCCCACTCACAGACAAGGAGCCAGACACAATGAACAAATGGTTTGTCCAAGAACACAAATTGAGTGGTTAAGAGAAGATCTGAATCAAGACGGTCTGGTTAAAAAAAACCAGTGTCCTTAACCACTAATCAAACTCACTGCAATTCAATCAAGACAGGATGAATAGCAAATCAAGTTAATTTTATTGGTTTATTCAGATGATTAAGTTACCTAAATATATAACTTTTAGAAAATGCTCTGATTTGACAAGTTTGATCTTAAGACGTCTTTCAGAAATAAAAGTAAAAAAGTGCTAAATGCAAATAAATAAATATATTTAAAGAAAAAAAAAGCCTGTTCAGATCTCGCTAAACCAAGATTAAAACAACAACAAAATCCACCCCAGAAATATCAGAAAAGTAGAAGCTAAATAGGGTTATATAATTAAGAAAAAAATCAGAAAAGTTCTATAAGAAAAATGCCTAAAAGGGGCTAAAGTCTTTAAACTATGTAACCTTAAATGAAGAAATGGGGGAAAGTAGATATATAATAAATTAAAATTCACAGAATTAGAAAGACTATAAAAATGAGAAAAATAATCTTCCCACTGAAATAGTATGCCTCACCTTATACCTCTTAGGAAACAAACTGAAAAATTCTTAATGGATAAAATGTTTATCCTTAGGAGAATCCCAAGAATCTATTTTAATCTGATGGTGATGTTCAGTTAAAAATATATTAGTTACTAGAATTACTAAGAAGTGCCCAATAAATAAAATGTGGAAACGAAGGTCTCTATTTATATATAGTTAGTTAATTATAAAAAAAGAACATTTCCAACAGATAATTGCCAACATGAAGACCAGTTTTTCTTTTTAATTCTTTCTAGTTTTAAACTACCTTTCAGGATATATAAGTGAAATATATGAAAAAAGTATTTAACAAGTAGATATAAAGTTCTAGTATATCTTCAACATAATTTTTAAAACATACCTTTTCCAATGTATTCTTAGTAAAAACAGCTTTATTCAAAGACAAAAACTTATAATGTACTGTATGTTAAAGGCTGGGGATTGAGAAATATAACTAGATGCTAGGTGTGTGGGGCATGTCTGTCACCACAGCACTGGGGTAGGGGGAGGTGGTAGTGGAGGAGAGGGGAGGACCATAAGCTCAAGTCCAGCCCAAGCAACTTAGTGACTCAGAACCAAAAAATAGACTGGGGACTTAGCTCAATGCTAAGTCTTAGGTTCAATCCCCAACACCACAAAAACAAAACAAAACACAAGACAAAATACTCTTTTATACTTTAAATTTTATTAGGAGATCAAAAAAAAAAGCAAAACCAACAGAGAAGATATAGCACAAGGTATGCTCAGGTGCTTTACAAATATAGTATATATAGTACAGTATAGAACATATACAGCATATATGTAGTATATATGTTTATATCATGTAGTTTGTTACAGATTTTTACTTTTATTAAATGAGGGTTGTCTATAAATATGATTTAAAATGTAAGGCTTAATTAAGCTTAAATTGAGTGAAACTGGAATGAGTATTTTCTTTATTGTTACATATGATCATGTACCAATAATTTAGAGCAGCAGTTTAAATACTAAATCAAGTATTTTTTCCCCACCTTTTCCTTCTTTTCTAACAAGGTCTTGCTATGTAGTCCAGGCTTGTTTCAGCTTCCTGAGTGCTGGCATTATAGGTGTGCACCACCAATCCTGGCTGCAAAGTACTACCTTTCATATGTCTATAAATGTGGTTTGTATTTAAAGGTGGTTTGCACAACATGCTATGTCAAAAAGTACTAATTTTGTACAAAAGGTACTAGTAAATGCTTGATGATAAATATATCCTGAACTGGGCTGCAGAGGTACAGGCCTGTTCCAGTACTTCAGGAGGCTGAGGCAAGAGGCAAGAAGATTGCCATAAGCCCAACCTGGGCTATATAGTAGGTTCAAGTCCAGATGAACCACAAAGAACTTGTTTCAAAATGCCAAGAGCAGACGGAGACACATACATTGGATATTACGAGATAAAAGCAAAGGAAAACTTGGATTCAGTACAAAAAGTTATTAGGATACAGACTCATGTTTTTAACTCGTAATTAGTTGGCATATATTAAACTGTCAGATGAGTTTCTTTCTGCTAATTGGTGACTTATAACTAATGAAAGGTCTAGATACAGAGTGAAAGATGAACGGGAATATAAATTTTAAAGTGATCCAAATTTGGTCTTACTAAAATTATACCACATAATTGGTATATTATGAAGGAGTACGGAGAAAATAAATAAAAATAAGTATTTAAGTAAATACCTCTAATATGTACTTCAGTTATATTTTAGGCATATTTTATGTCAGTCAAAGGGTAGAATTCTCAATTTACTCTTAATTACAAAGGCATGTGTCATACAGGATAAATTCTATTTACTGTAGAACAAACCTTATTCAATCCATGTCTAGGATCTCAACAAATAATCACTACTGATTAAGTAGTGGTACAGTCAAGAGAATGACTAAGAGGAAGTGCTTCATATTAAACTAGGTAAATCCTTTGTCTTGAATCTATTTAAAATCAAGTTTTTAAAATTTAAGATTATATTTACATACAAGACTAACATGTAAGGAAATTTAAACATAAAATGTATTACTCATATATATAAATCAAAGAAATTAAATTCATGTTAAGACTGCCATAATCTTTGGCATACTGGGAATTTCGAAGTTATGATATTCAGAAATCAAATGGGTTGAATACTAAACTTTAACATTTTCAAAGCATATTTGCCTATTTCTAAGAACCATAAAAATGTAGTTGGTGTTTGTGGTAGTTTGCCAACTGGTGGGCAACTTGTTACCCTCAGCTGAACTGAACTAGAATGGTGCTGGGTATGGGAGGCCCACCTGAGGACTGGTGCCAGCAGCATAAGAGGCAAAACTAGGAGGCCATTAGCAGAGTTGGTAGAAACTGGGAGCTGTTGGAAGCTGCTGGTTCTCTTGGGCTGTTCTACTGGGTGACCTTGTCATGCTGGCTTTCCTGATGAATTTGGCTATTCTTACCAGAGGAACTTTGGACCTCGTGGTCACTAAGAATGACTATGGTTCAGTTTGGAGAGCTCTGGTCCTCATCTTGAGCATTGTTTTCTGGCTCCAGCAGGGAAGACAGTGCATAGCTGAGCCTACTAAAGAAGCTTACTGTACTGGCTTTGCTAATGGGAACTTAGCCTCCTCAGCACTGGAAGAGCTTGGGACCTCACTGGTGTTGAAGATGGCTGTGGTACTTTTAGGGGGAGCGCTGGTTCTTTCTTTGAGCATCACTTTATAGCTCTAGTTCAGATCCCTCAGCCTACTATCCCAGACTTTCTAGCTTCCATTTCTGACCTTTGTGCTTTCCCAGTGCAGATCTGTGAAGATAGTTGCATGAGACATTTTCATGAGCTCTGGGCCTCCAGCTGGATTTGTGGGAGGCATTATGAGCTCAAGCTCCTCAGCTGAACTCATGCAAGATGTTATGAGGGGATCTAGACCCTCAGCTTGATTCTTTGGACTTTATAGTGTGTGAACAATTTCCTGTACTCTCATTTCATATATGATATTATTGGTGACTATTACATAAATCTTATAAAATGTTTTGTGTATTGTATTGTTCCTTTTGCAAAACCCCAAACCATGACAGTGTTAAAAATAAATTTTAACTACCTATCCATATGAAAATTAAAAAAAAGAAAACTATCATTACTGTTTGAAGTTTTATAAACTGTAATACCTCAAACAGAGTCCAGCATGAGAATAGTGAATAAAAACTTAATAGAAAGATGTTAATTTGTTTTCTCCTTCCAAATACAGGGATATCACTAATTCAGGGTTGTTTTGTTTTGTTGATGGTATTAGGAACTGACTGTAGGGCCATGCATATATGCACTAGGGCAGTGATCTACCACTGAGCTACACATCCAACTCTAAATTCACTTACATTTGGAAAACATAAATTATCTTTTCAGGCTACTTTAAAATTTCCAGAAATTGAAAGGTCTTAAAGAAAAGATTTTAAGACTGATTATATTCATTATTAGTTATTTTATTTTTCTGAAGAACAAAGAACGAGACAGTTTCAAATAAAATTAGTAGAACACATTCAATAATTAATACATTGCATATTGTTTTCATAGTGATTTTTTGTTGTACAAGGTGCATACATGATATTCTATTTACAAACACTATTAGAACAGATGCCTCTAATCAATGAATTAAAAGAATGTAGCTGTATACCTATCTTGTTGTTTCTAAAGCTGAATTATAGTACAGTTTCAATAATTAATACATTTTACATTGTTCTCTTCCTAGTGGTTATCCATATTACAAGAAGCAGACAGGTTATCTTGTCCAAACACTATTACTACCAATATTTCTTCTCATAGAATTAAGTAAAAGTAGCTGTATATCTATCCTAACTATTCTGTATATACAAATACAAAATGGTCCTTACTTTTTATCCCCTTGTTTTGTTTAGTCCTGTTAGAGATGGGTATTCTATTGGAATTTAAATATTATAGGTGCTTGAATTCAGCAAAACACTCTAACACAGTCCAGCAGTCCACAATAGTAGTGGGTTATCCACAGAAGTTGTTGACTAGAGCCTTTTACAGCTCAGCTTATTATTATGGCCTTACTTACATACCTCGTTTTTATACTTTTCTACTGGATGGTTAAGACCAACATAAAGCAAGACCTATATAACAAGAAATGTAACTATTGTACCTGATGAGGTCAGTCAAGTCCTCTCAGGATTTATCCTGTAACCCTGTACATCACTGTAGATCCTTTGTCAGTATCAGCCATGTGCATAAGTCACGGACTTTGCTTGACCAGTTTGCTTTCTGTGAAAGCCTAAGAGAAAGTTTTCTCTAAATGTGACTCTCCTTAGGCACACTATAATCGATCACATTCCTCTGTGGCTCCATAATCTTCTTAATCAGAAAATTTGGGGCACAACTGGGTTTCATGATATTACAGTACAGGTTCTCCTATGTCCTGAATCTTCACTGACCTTGAAAAGCTAGGACCAAAATGTTGGCTGACCTTGTAGCCCTTTCATTTCTCCAATTTTTGATCTGCAAATTTGTTAAATAATCAGAGAAGCTGATTATTACCCTGCAACATATGCAGTTCAGCTTACCCTAACTATCTGACTAAATTCTTTTTAGCTATTGTTATACCTTTCTATTTGTATTTCTTCTTTTGATTTCTTATATTAGGGAGACTACACGATATTTACACATGTGTCTAGTTTATTTATTCCAGAAGAGAAGCTGATTATTACCCTGCAACATATGCAGTTCAGCTTACCCTATCTGACTAAATTCTTTTTAGCTGTTGTTATACCTTTCTATTTGTATTTCTTCTTTTGATTTCTTATATTAGGGAGACTATACGATATTTGCACATGTGTCTAGTTAATTTAACTAATGAGTATATGTTCAAGTGGCATCCACTTAAGTATAAATGCTTCAAGTTTATCATTCTTTATAGCTGAGTAATATTCCATTGAATAAAAATACCACATTCATTATTAGTTTTAACAGGTTCAAAACTTTATAAAAATTAAAAAAAGAAATGCTTTATTTATTTGGTACAGGATTTTACTATGCAGCTCAGACTTGTAGTGATCTCTTTTTTAGCCTCCCCAGAACTGGGATCATAGGCATGTACCACCACGCCCAGTTTTGGTGGCTGGCTCAACATAGGGTTGGCATGGCATGGGTACCCAGGGATTGAACCAGGTCCTTGTGCTTGCGACATAGGCATTTATACCACCAAACTATCTCCTTGGCCCTGAAAACATTTTTTTTTGGCGGAACCAGGGATTGAACTCAGACCCTTGTGCTTGCCAGGGAAGTGCTTATTCCACTGAGCCATCTTCCCGGCTCCCTCAAAATGTTTTATAGAACAGAACTACTACCTCTGTATCAGTTTTCAAATGTTAGAAATGAAATTAGGTATCTCCAATTAGTCATAACATGACTAATGTGTAATCAATGGTGAGTAAATTAACATGTATAAATTATTACCCATATTTAGTTGTAATTTATTGTCCATAATAATTCTGTGCCTTGTCATCTTCTCATATCAAACTTCATAAAACTAGATTATAAATGAAAACAAAAATCATACAATAAATTGTTACCATGTCATTATGACAATCACAATAAAAGGAGATCCCAATAAGTAATCACCCTTTTCATTCCCATATGCTTTCACTGATCTAGTGGGCCAGGCAAAAATCGGTTAACTGTGGAAAGAAATATAAAAGTCGGAGTTTTCCTTTCACTTGAGTTGATTACACAATTTATGCTTTACTTTATCTCTAAACAATCAGGTTTAACCCATATATCAGAAACTGTACCTTTTTGGTTTCAAATTGTGCTTCTTCCTGACAGCATCCTCTGCAATCAGGATCCAGCTGAAGGAGGTTGAACTGCCCAAGAAGATCACATGAGCTGCAGAGCAAGTTGCTAGAGAAGCCTAACTCTCTGCATGCCTCTGATGAAAACTCTGCCTTAAAAGCAGACACCTGAAAATAAACAAAAGAAAATTTTATGTTTACGTTACAAAACATCCAAAACTGAAATAATGAGTGGAGTTTAACGCGCTGGACATGTTTCATTTGGAGACAAATTCTTAAGTATTTTTGCACTTTACAATCTTACAAGTCTTTGGTTCTGTCTGTTCTCCCGCACCTCTTAAAAATTCTAAGACTGGGCATGGAGGCATGTGCTTGTAATTCCAGTGCTTGAAAGGCTGAAAACAGGAGAATCACTGAGTCCAATCTGTGTAGTGAGACCTATAGACCCTGTCCTAAATATAAAAAATAAAACAAACAAACAAAGGTATCTTTTAGTTTAAAAAAAAGATATATCATTTTATATGTATATGATATCTTTTATTAATAGTAATTTTTAAAAAGGAATTTCTTTAGAAGAAATAAGAAAAATGATTTTCATTTCAGTTTGAGGACTCAACACCTGTTCATATGGATTGTGGAATAACACCTATCTGCAGCATATCTTGAAGGGGAAGGACAGAAAAAAGGGAAGGGCAATAAAATCATTAAAAAAAAAAAAAAAAGGAAAAGGGAAGGGGAGGGGAGGCAGGAGGATACAAGAAATCAAACTTGGTTTAGGGAAATGGCTTCCATTATTTATAAGACAAGTGATTCTGGGCAACCTATCCTTCATGAACTTTAATTTCTTTACTGATAAAGCAAGAAACATTGCTTTCCACATAAAACAGGCTGCTATAAAGATTAAGTGAAGCTGTATAAAGGAACAAATCAGAATGACTGACAAAAGCAAGTTTCCAAAAATTCTAGCTTTTTCCTCAAGCATTCTTCTTTCACTTCTCAGTCAAGGTGGTTTATCTCCTTTCGTCTAAGGCAAATCCCTCTACCTGTTGTGGCTTCTCTCTTCTCTCACATTCACAGCAGTATCATTCCATTGACAATTCAATTGTACAGTATACTCAAGCTCTATGACTCTAACTGGTCTTACTAAATTCTGTCATTTCTGAATTGTTACCATTAATTGTTTCTGATCTACCATTCCACTAAATATGCTAAAATTAGCAAATCACCAATGCAAAGGCACTCCGACCATTTCTACTTCAGTTGTTCCTTCAGAGCCTTGTCCTCCTTTTCGTTTCTTTTGTGTATCTCTTAACTCTGTTGCTTCCCACAGTTGTTTATGGTTCTATCTTCATTTTACATACTTTTTTATGGACAATCACTTTCTCACTATGGTTTCAAATACCATTTCTTGAAAACTTATATCAAGCTTCTGTGGCCAAGAGCCCACATGATATCTTATTTAAATCTTGTATATGCATTATAACTTTAAAAAAATCTGTGACAGTGAAATTCATCTTTTTTTTTTTAAGTCTTCCCTCCATATGCATTCATGATCTTAGTCAAAGATACCATTTCCCTGACCACCTTGTTTCCAAGTTCCATCATCCTAGACACTTCACCATTGTCACAGCATATCAGTGGGCACATTTTCACAATTCAGGGTTTTAATTTTATTTATTTTGTATTTTAGGGAAGGGTCTAGAGGGTGTTCAGGGTCGCACTACTAGATCAAACTCTTAGTGATCTGCCTGTTTAGTTTCCCAAGAGAAGGGATTATAGGTGTGTGCCACCATGGCAGGCCCAGGGTTGAACCCCTGGCTCCTGCGCCTGCAGGTGCTTTAATATGATGAGCTATTTGGCTGGCCCACTGTCTTTTTTTTTTTTTTTGAGAAACAAGTATCAATGCAATAGTTTCAAAGCTGATTAATAGGACAGTTTCAACACTTAATACATTGTACACTGTTATCTTCTTAGTGGTTATCCACAATACAAATAGCCTGTCCAAACACTATTAGTACAAATTTTCTTAATCAGTTAAGTGAAAGTAGCTGTATATCTATCCTAACTATTCTGTATACACAAATACAAAATGGTCCTTCCGCTGTAGCCCTTTTGTTTAGTCCTGTCAGAGATGGGTAGTCCATTGGCATCTAATTATAGGTGCATGAATTCAGCAAAACAATCCAACACAGTTAAGTCCAGCAGTTGACAATAGTAGTGGGTTATCCACAGAAGTTGTTGACTTGAGCCCTTCACAGCTCAGTATGTTAATATGGTTTTACTTTTTAAAAATTTTATTATTTTTTTAATAGGACAGTTTCAATAATTAATAATTTTACATTGTTATTTTCCTAGTGGTTATCCATAGTACAAGAAGCAGACAGGTTATCCTGTCCAAACACTATTACTACCAATATTTCTTCTCATAGAATTAAGCAAAAGTAGCTGTATATCTATCCTAACTACTCTGTATATACAAATACAAAATGGTCCTTCCTTTTTATCCCCTTGTTTTGTTTAGTCCCGTTAGAGATGGGTATTCTATTGGAATTTAAATATTATAGGTGCTTGAATTCAGCAAAGCACTCCAACACAGTCTAGCAGTCCACAATAGTAGTGGGCTATCCACAGAAGCTGTTGACTAGATCCTTTTATAGCTCAGCATATTAATAATGGCTTTACTTTATACACTTTGTTTTAATACTTTTCTGCTGGATGGTTAAAACCAAGATAAAGCAAGACCTATAAAATAAAAAATGTAACTTTTGTATCTGATGATACAAAACTTGATGTCAGTCAACTTCTCTCAGGATTTATCCTGTAACCCCTTTGTCAGTGTCAGCCATGTGGATGAGTCACGAACATTGCTCGACCAGTTTGCTCTCTGTGAAAGCCTGAGAGGAAGTTTTCTCTCCATGTGACTCTCCTTAGGCACAGTATACACCATCGATCACATTCCTCTGTGGCTCCGATCAAAAAATTTGGGGCACAACTGAGTTACATGATGTTACAGTACAGGTTCTTCTATGTCCTGAGTCTTCACTGACCTTGAAAGGTTCCCACTGTCTTTTAACTAAAAAAAAAAAAAAAAATCTTTTATTTATCTGGTACAGGATTTCATTATGCCTGGTTTTGGTGGCCGGCGCTTAGACTTCCAAGCTATCTCCTCCGCTCCACAATTCTGCCTTTGAATGAACTTTTAAATCTTTTCCTGACTCAAGTGCAAAAATGATCACTGCCAGTTCTACCACTCATTACTTTTCCGATTGCATCTTAGTTTTTATCTATAACAAATTCCTATAGTATCCTTAAGCATAAAACTACTTCATATACTTCTGTTTAATCCTTTCACCTATATCTATGTTCTTTCACCACTTTTTTACCTTCTAAAGTTCTACTTTTTCTAAGAGCCTATCAGTCTCCCAGGAGGCCCTTTGAATCATCTTAATCTTTAGCCATAGCACTTTTCGTCTGAGGGAGAGATTTGTGAACAGCTGTGAAGTAGTACTATACGGAATACTGGTTTGTAAATATTGGGTTACCAAACTCCCCAACAACACAGCTCTTCTGTGGGCAGGTGGTCTTTGGATTTCTAGCCCTAGGGCTACTTCTTACATATTTGTTACATTTGTTTGTTAAATAAATGAACTGGTGAAAACCACAGTCATAGTCTCTGTACCATCCTTCTTTTCCCCCATCTCCACCCACCTATCTCTCTTGAAAAAGAGAAAACAAAATAGAGAAGACACCACACAGCTTCAAATAGGATTTGATTCCAACTATATAGTACTGTAGCTGATCTTGTAGACCAAAGGTCTGTAAACTTTATGCAAATGCCAAAGAACTATTGTGTTAGGCTTTAGTAGCAAAATATTTGTGGTTTCTGCTGCAAGTATTCAGCTTGGCTACTGAAGCACAAAGCAGTCAAAAACAATACAGAGGGGCCAGGGAGATGCTCAGTGGAATAAGTACTTCTCTGGCAAGCGCAAGGGCCTGAGTTCAATCCCTGGTTCCGTAAAACAAACAAAAAAACTGAAATGAAATGGTGTCCTTGTATTCTAGGTAAACTGTTCACAAGAATAAGAGCTGCCTTGATTTGGGCCACCAGTTGTAGTTTGTCAATCCTTTGTAAGCTGACTGGGTACAGTCAAAACCAGCACCTTTTCCCAATGAAAATATTGCTAGCATTTCATTCAATTGCTGGTCATCCCATCGATCGTTTATCAGTCAGTATTTTGATGTGATACTTCATGTATTTTTTGTCTCTGTAATAATGTACAATGTATGTAATCTTCAAAATAGATCAAATATCCCAGAAAAACAGAAGGGACTTACTTAGTTCTTTTGGCTGGTTAGTGTGGGTAGTATGGTTAATCCCTCCAGTGCAGTGGTGGTGGACCTATGGTACATGAGCTGCAGTGGGCTGTTTGTACCACTGGAAGCTCTAAAAGGTTTGCCATCGCCACTGTAATTTAACCATGTAAGACACCTATACTAATGTTGTACTTTGTGTACTTTCGCTGTTAGTAAAATGATGTATAAGATCTACTTCACAGGTTAATTTGAAATCAATGTGGCAGATTATATTTTCTAAACATGGCTGCATTAATAAGTACACACATCCTCTATGTTCTCATCACATGCCTGGTAGTCTTACTCTGAGATGTGGACTCTCAATACTGAGACACTGTTATTACTGCTCCTTCAATCTGGGCAAGAGCTGTGACTATTCTCACCAAGCAAGTGTAGCAGAAGTGATATTGTGTGATTCAAATGGAACCTTAGACCAAAAAAAAAAAAAAAAAAAAAAAAAAAATTGTTTAGCTAGCCTTGCTTGTCCACCACTATCAGTTGTGGAATGATAATTAGCCATCATGCTGTAAAGAAGCCTGAACTATAGTGACAACATAGGAAGGCCCATATACAGAGCAACTGAGACAACGAAGGGGACAAGCAACATCAGACATTGTGAGTTGAACGGTGTTCTGATTTTAGGTCAGCCTTTCAGCTGAGGTCTGATATGCCACAGAACTAATAAGCCATCTGTGCTGTGCTGTCCATATAGCTGACCCACTGAATCTGAAAAACTGTTTCAAACCATTGAAGTTTAGGTTAATTTGCTAAATACCCCTTAAAATGAATTTATTTGGAAAACTGAACTGGTAAAGAAGTTGTAATAAAAGGGTGTTTAACCAAATATAAATTTCAAGGGAAGTGTTTCAGGAACTTTGGAATCTACAGATACTCAATGGGTAAATAAAGATAGAATAAAGTTTGGCACCTCCACCTTCATGTTTTATTACCTTAACACTTTTAAAATTCCCATTTAGCTCTGTATGTAGGCATGCCAATCATTTAAGGAGGGTCTAACTAAAACTATAATACATTAGCTTCAAATTTTACCTTATCTCACCTCCCTTCAAGACTAAGGACACCAAGAGTAGCTTTTCAGGATTTGCAGGGATATCAACTGCCAACTCCTACACACTCTGGAAGGATGCCTTGAAATCTCAGTCATTTTCATTTTAGATTTATACCTAGATGCTTCTTCAAAGATGCACGGTCTTATAGGTGGGACTTTCAAGGTGATTCTGAGGGCATTATAGCTGTCTTGCTGGTAGGATGTGGGGGCCTGTCTGGAAGAGGCAGGCAGGTGTATTTCTCTTCCAAGCTCCTCCCCAGCTGCTGTAGGATGGGTACCCTTCACCAGACACTTCTACCATGCTTCTCTGCCATGCTACTACTTTTTTGGAGCTGCTGAAATGTGAGCCAAAATAAACCTTTCCTCCCTTAAGTTGCAAGTATTAGGTCGTGTGTCTCATCAACAAAAAAGTGACACTGTCCTGAACCTGCAGCCACCTTATATCCCAGAAAAAAAAAAAAAAAAAAGGTTTTACAGACTATGGCGTAATGAGGTCTCCTCCCAAGTGGAACTAAGGTTGTACCTATAAGCAAGAAGCATCATCTCATGATGGGAACCAAACTACCCCCCCTCAAGTGATGATGGCTCTCCCAAGATATTACAGAACCAGTCAGTCTTGAGATACCAATCAATGAGACCATGGTTTTACCAGCATAACTACTTATGTAGGCTTCCCAACTATAAACATCCTCGGATTCTTTGTTTCCTTTTGCTATAAAACTCCAAACCTTCTATCAGCTCCCTGAATCTTGATCTTGAAACATATATCTATCTGGGCTTCCCAACACAGGCAAGCTTAATTAACATCCTTCACCAATGTCTGTCTTCTTCTTTAGTTATGAAACAGATGGCCCAGTCTGGTTCATTTAGGACTCCTGAAGCCAGGACTTTTGTTCTAAAACTCCAGTAACATAATCATGCAATTATACTATTTAGTTTATTCTGACTTTTACTAAGCACTTATTGATAGGTGGTTTGTAAAGTGTGAAGCAGACTTTATTCAAATGCCAATACAATGCAACATTATTTTTGAACATTTGAATGGGGAAAATTATCATTTATCTCACAGTTCAAAAAGGAGACAGTACAGAAATTATTTATTAGCCTGCTCACTAAAAGTTGGGTACTTAATAAATGATACCATTATACTTATCTTTCTCCATGAAAACACATTTAAAAACCACAAAATACTACAACAGCATTTTAATCATTACATTGGACAAGGAATTGAAGATAGTAAACATACAGGAAAGTACAAGGTATCTTTAGTTTCATGAATGGATTTTTTTCTTTTGTAGTGGTTTCCTTCACTGGTTTGCAGATTTGAAGTTTTGAATCCTGAGAATATCCAGGGCATATGTTTAAGCAATTCAAAGATAACACTAAGTGCTAAAACGTAGGAGTTTAAAATTACACCTATCTTTTTCTTGCTAAAATATTACATTTTGTAAGAAAGACAAACTTTGAAGGATAGGGTTCTGACTGGGATAATCATCTAACTCCACTGGAAAGATCCCACCCTTTCTTCTCTGTTCATTCTTCACTATTTTATTGTATTCATTCCCACACATTGGCACGCACGCGTACACACACACACACACACACACACACACACACACAGAGGTTCTCACTCTGAGGAAACACATAGGTTTTTCTTGTATTTCTGAAGATTTCAAGGCACACAAAATAAAACAGATGGGTTTAGAGAATAAGTCCTGACAATGACTACCAGAAACAAGGCCATCACAGAAAGCTCTTACCAAGCACCAGATATTTTGCTAAGCACATTATATTATTATATCATTGAAATTTATCCATTCTATAGAATACACACTACCTCATTTTACAGAGAAGGAAGCTGGGGCTTATAGCAGTTAAGGACATTTATCTAAGACTGCACAACTTACAATAGCAACATCAAGAGTCTAACCTTGGCCTACTCTCAATATCCTTATAGTCTGAATACTTTGCCCCACCAAAACTCATGTGGAGACATAATGCCTCACTACAGCAGTTTTGGGAGGTGGGGCCTAGTGGAAGGTTTTTGGTTCTTTAGGAGTAGATCCTTTTTCACAGGAATGGGTTAACTGTTGCAACATTTTTTATCTTTCAGGGTTTCCACTTCCATTTTTGCATTCTGCCTTAAGCTGAAGTGGCCTGGGGCTCTCACAGATGCAGTGACTTAGTGTAGAACTTTTCAGCTTCTAGAATTATATGCCAAAATAATCATCATCTCTCTGTAAATTACTCAGTCTCTCAGATATTGTTAGGATGACAGAAAACAAAGGAAATCTCTAACCACCACTACTGACTACCACATTTCACAAAATCTACATCTATCATACTGTATGAACTAATGACAAAAAAAAAAGGTGACAATAGTAATTGTGCCATTCATTTCTTACGACACACAAGGAGATACTGACCTATGAAGAAGTAGGGTGGAATTGGGGTATCTTACAATCAATGATACTCATATATAACCTATACTGATTTCTTGTACAGTGTCTTTCAGAATGAGGAAATATATTTAATCTGAGTGAAGGACTGAATACCCCTTAATTTTGGGGAACTTTAGTGTTAAGCAGCTCCCTTAGTCTATACTAATTTGTTATGTCTCTGATCCTTAAGTACTCAGAATGCATTTTCAGATTAAGTCATTCAATATCCTTCCAGCTGTCACTTCGCTGAAATACTAGTAACTATGTTTTGCCACTAATTTGAAATTACAGCTATTGAAAGGCATAGGCAAATGGGAACAATTCAACAACTTGTTTAGTGTAAGGGCTGAGGTGTAAATTATCAAAGTATGAGCTGAGTATCAAAGACAGATTTATCCTTTATTCACAATAGTATCTCTGCTTCAAGTTGTTGAAACTAGTTCCTTACTCCTCATTCATATGTCAGGTTACAAAGATTTAGCTAATTTTCACTTCTGCCAATCACTTCACTGGGTCTTCTTTCCCCCTTGGGTCAACTGTGAAAGGCAGTTTTTCTAATTTTTTACTGTTTTTCCAACAATTCCCTGTACTCCATTTCATGTTCCAAGGTTTTGCTTCTTTTTGTAAAAATCCTTGTCATTATGGAAAAAAAGTAACCTCAGGAATAGCACAACAGTTCAATAAGATCGACTTTTTAAGGATTTTTTTATTTTCAAAGGCATTTTTAAAAGAAATGTATTTTACAACAGGGACTATAGGGTCTGACTACATAGATTGGATTCATAGTAAGCCTCCTGTTTTCAGTCTCCTGAGTTGGGATTGCAGGCGTATAGCTACCATGCTCAGCGTCAGTTGCTGGCTGGCATGGCACCTATGGCATTTTTTCATTTTGAGTTGAGAGTGGGGTTCATCACCATTCTGTAGAAATTACAGGTATCTTGGTAACATTAATAGTGTGGACTAACGCAAAGAAACAGGAAGCCCACTTATGCCTCCATAGGGATGAACAGATATATGTGGAACACAATGACAAAAAAAGAGAAAACGATCCCTGTATTCTTTTTAGCTGTACTCTTTTATTTGGCCTGAGGCTGGGAGAAATGGAAGGACACAGACAAAACTATAATCTGGCTAAAACCATGGACTATCAGTATAATACAACCATAAAGTCTGATGTTAGAATAGCAAGGGAGAAATTACATCCGACTTTCCAAGTCTGGAAACTAAATGTGAGTTAAGCTTTACACTCTACTTCAAAATCACTTCACAGTAAAGAACTAAGAAAATTAAAGCCTAGAGTAAATTATTTGCCTTAGATTTTAGTTTTTAAAAGCTAAAACTAGAAAATAATTTAAAGTTTGGTGTTCATTTTACTCTTAAGCGTATAACATCAGTAACAGGCATGGTTTGAAAGATTGTGGAAGATGATTATCTTTGTTATTTTAGAGAGAAGGTCTCACAATGAAGTTCAGGAGGTGGCACTCAAAGGCAAGTATCTTTAAGAATGTTTTTACATGCAGTGTGTATTGTGACTAATCCACGAGGGCAGTTGTGGTGAACCTATGGCAGGTGTGCTGCAGTGGGCTGTTTGTTATTAGTGAAAGCTCTAAAAAGTTTGCCATCACTGAACTAGGGTTTTATTTGATGACTTAGCATGTGAAAGTTAGGGAGAAGTCACGTTAACAAAGAATGAATAAGTTGATTCCTGTCCTAAAAAAGTTTTAGTCCACTGTGCGCTTACTCATTACAGTTCTATTTAAGTGAGATCTAAAGTGGAGTCTATTCATTATTAATCTCTCCAAAATTCTTAAGACTCCAGGTGGAACTACTGGTCTTAGAACTATATGAAACAAGGTAGCAGCATGTAATATAGAAACTGTTGTTCTATTACTTTAATGAATTAAAAAAAAAAAGTATTTAGTACAGGGTCTACAGGGTTTCACTATGTAGATCAGACTCGTAGTGATTCTCCTGTTTTCAGCCTCCCAAGCGCTGGGAGTACGGGCATGTGCCACTACACCGAGTCTCAATTCCCATCTCAGTGTGCCCTAGGGGCAGGGCTGGCACAGCATGGCAGGGCAGGAATTGAACCTTGGCCACTGCGCTCTGCCTAAGCAGGCACTTTAGTCCGCTGAGCCATCTGGCCAGCCTGTTTGGTGAAACTTTGTATTGTTTATTCTTTTCTTTTTATGCAGTGATTTTTCCATTTATTTCAGTTTCAATAATAAAAATTTTCTCCTACATGCTTGAACATGTATTTTTCATTAAAATTAAGTCACAATTGAAGAAACAGTGGCTTATCTTTCTGAGGACAGGACCAAGCTGCTGAATCTTAAGGTCTCAACAAATGTCGTTTCAACAAAATATAGTAAGACCTTTTATTTTGATTATTCCTGGTGAGCAGCACTTTTGTTTCTCCAGTGGTTTCCACCTGCCAAATAGTCATGACAATTGTTTCGACATGGTGCCCTCGCTTCCAGAGATTCTACCAGATGGATACTCTTTCCCAGCGCAACAGCTACACAGTCTCCACTCAAGTCCATCCATTGGGACTTCTCTATCAAGGCTGGCCGCGAAGTCCTGCTTTAGCTGCTGGATATGGTATTCCTGAAATCTCATGGATATTCTTTGTGTCATTTTTAAATATTTCTGTAAGCAATGTTCTGAACAGGTGATCTCTTCAGGTTTTACTTCTCTTGTGAAGTCTTTAACACAGTCCAAAAAGCAGGATTCTGTAGGTCCCCAGGAATTCCCTGAACTGTTTTATCTGATCAGATTCTGATATCTGTGCAGCCATATTCTTTTGGTATACTTATGAGTCACCTTTTCTGATGCATGAGTTTCCTCAGTTCCTGAGAAGTAGTTCTCCAACCACTATTCAGTGTTTCCAGGGAGGCCTGATTTCTCACTGGCTTGCACGTCCACACATGGCTAGGGGCTGTGGCTGCTGTCAGGGACACCAGCAGGCAGGCAGGTGGACGGGATTAAGGCGGGCATCTTGGCAGAAGAACGGCTGAGATCACAACTTATTTTTTTTTTTTCTATCGCTCATTTTTTTGTGTGTTCTTTAAAAAAAAAAAATCTTAAAAAACCCCCAGAACTACATGAAACCAATTATATGGAATACATGGTTGACAATAGTTTATAAATAGACCTCAAAATTCCATGTTTTTCAGAACTTTAGCATTCCCTAACTCATTCACCAGATATTTTACAGGGATGTCACGTATACTACTCATTGATAATGATCAGGAACAGTAAGCTAATCCTTCCATATGGCTGAAGGGATGCAGTGGGAAAATTCCAAACATCAAGAAATTAACAGAAAACTGGAAAAGTATGAGAAAAATGAGTACAAACTGTAACACGTAAGAAAATCCTTAATGTACACTTTGGGTATTGAGAAGCTTTCCTGGAGGAAGTAGTTTCTTAGTAGTCAAAAACTGAAAGATTAAACAGTAATTAGAAAACCAGCCAATTTTGTTAAGAGAAAGATAAGAGGGAATGGGAAGCTGGCAAGCAGCTTCTAAGTAATGGAAACACAACATTTAAAAGCCTGTTGTGAGGGAACTGAGCATACCTAGAACCCAATTCTCTATTTCTACTTTCTTGCCTTCCCTGTAGAGTTAACTACTGGAAAATAAGCCTGGTTGGCCAAGCAAGTGCCTTACCCAGAAATATTTTTTTTTTTTTTTTTTTTGTCTTTTTGAGACAGGGTCTCACTATGCAGTTCAGGCTGGCCTTAAGCTCACTTTGTAGCTCAGGCTGGTCTCGAACTCACAACAATCCTCCTGCCTCAGCCTCCCGAGTGCTGGGATTACAGGCATGCGCCACCACGCCCGGCTTACCCAGAAATATTAAGAACAGACTCTACCTAAAAATCAAGATGGAGCTAGTGCAGAGTTTTAATCACAGATGTGTACTAGAGATTGAATTACAGAGCACAAAAATCACATAAGGAAACTAGTTAAAGTTCATGTGTTGGGCCGGCGAGATAGCTCAGCAGACTAAGTGCTTGCTTAGGCAAATGCAGGGACTAGGGTTTGATGCCCTACCCCTGGGGTGCACTGAGCTGGTGATTGAATCCAGTGTGGTAGCACACACCTGTAATCCCAGTACTGGGGAGGCTGAAAACAGGAGGATCACCACAAGTGCAAGCTAGGTAGTGAGACCCTGTACCATATACATAAATAAAAAAGTTCTTGTGTAATTATAGAAGATGGTAAACTGAACTTAAGTACTACCTGGAGAAATAGAATTAAGACCGTTAGCTTGGACATTTTTTAGAGATTAATGTTTAGATGGGTTTGGAGTGCTTAAAAGGACCAATTTCTGGTGGTACATACCTATAAGCTTAGCACTTTAGGAGGCTGATGTAGAGAACGACAAGTTCTAGTCCACACTATCTCAAAATTTTAAAAAGGGATTGCAATGTAGCTCAGTTCAAAGATCCCAGGTTTAATCTCTGCTAAAACAGATGCACAACCAGTTTCTGGCTTGGGCAACTGGTAAGTTGACACAAGCAATTTAGCTTCAGAATATACACAAAAACAACAGAAAGGGCAAAACAGCAGTTGGACTGATTTCAGAGATATTTAGGAAACAAAATCAGCAAGATTTGGCAATTGTTTGAATATGAGATATGTTAAGTAAAAGAAACAAAGATGATAGCAAGTTTTTTTACATGTACTCTGAGATGATCACATTAAGGACCTTGAATATCTCCTGTCCCGGTATGCAGTCTGCTATGCGATTCTGTCATTCCCCCCATATAAGAGATAGTATACTTCTCCACCTCTGAAAGGTGGTTTCGTCTTGTGACTTGCTTTGACAAGTCCTTTTTTTTTTTTTTTTTTTTTTTTTTTTTTTTTTTTTTTTTTTTTTTTTTTTTTTTTGTCTTTTTGAGATAGGGTCTCACTGTGCAGTTCAGGCTGGCCTTAAGCTCACTTTGTAGCTCAGGCTAGTCTCGAACTCACAACAATCCTCCTGCCTCAGCCTCCCGAGTGCTGGGATTACAGGCCTGCGCCACCACGCCCGGCTATAAATTTTGTTATTTTTGTTTGTTTTGTTTTTTTGGCAGGAATCAGGAATTGAACTCAGGCCCTTGTGCTTGCCAGTGAAGCACTTATTCCACTGTGCCATTTCCCCAGCCCCATGTGCCATTTCCCCAGCCCCTGTGCCATTTCCCCAGCCCCGCTTTGACAAGTCCTATACGGTGGAAATGACATACATGTGTCACAAAGCAAGAGCTTAGGAGGGATTGTAATTTTTTCTCTTTTGAAACATTGCCCCAAGACTGCCTGAAGAGAAATCGTCTAATTTAAACAGGATGATCAGACACCACCATGAATGATGTTTTCCTTACGCTTTTTGGTTTAGCTGACCAAATAGCTAGAATCAGTGCACAAATGAGGCCAGAGGGAACTAACAGAAGAACCACTCCACTAACACAGATCGGATGAAATGGTTGTAATAAGCCATCAAGTTTTGGGGAGTGGTTGTCAAAGACAACTGAAAGTTAGCGAGATAATGAAATTTGGAGACAAAAGCTTGAAATATTACTTCCTATTATCCTCTTATGGTGGTAGTAATCAACCCAAATTCAAAAGGGCTAACAGAGAACCGCTTAGAGAAGAAAGTTCAGGGAAGGACGTTCCAGTAATTTCTGAAGCACGAAATGTCTGAGTAACAGTATTGTATTAGACTGTTAAAAAAAGCAAGGGATCCAGCAAGATAGGAAAAACAAACAGGGAGGATGTTTTCAAACTCTGTGATGAAAGAAAAAAGTCGATGCATTTATAGTGACCAATTCCCTTCAAAAAATCTTACACAAAATGAATTAAAGGTCTCCTAGAAGAAAAATTTTAAGCATCCACTGCAGTAGAAAACAAACTGCAATAGGAACTGTACAAGCTCTCAAACAATTGTATGAGGGGTCAATTAATGTCTACTTGTTTCGTAGGTAGGAAAGTAAGTCAAAATGAGGCTTTCCTCTTTCAAAGAATAAGAACTCAGGTATTTAGTTAATGGGAAAGCCTAAAATTTAAAAACTTTATTATACTGATAGGTCTGTAAATGAGTGAGAAAGAATAGGAACTGCTCGTGTTGCGATAAGGAACAGCAGCTCCTTCTATTTGTTTGCTTAGAAACACCCTTATTCCTTTCCAAGCTTTACTACCTTCCTCTTATAATTCACAAATCGCTTTCAGCTAAAGCTGTGTAAAAGAAAAATGCCCAGGCGTCTTAAACCAGAGGCCAGCCAGTAGAAGCAGGAATTAAGCCACGTTGCACTCCGCAGCAGTCACTATGGAAACCCAGCCATCCCATTCTTTTCAAGTAAGGCTCCCAAATCCGAACTCCAAGTACTGCTCCGTCTTCCTCACCCGCAGTTCACCAGTTACTAAGCCGGAGAAGAGGAAGAGGTAATACACTCACCGTGTGAAGCACTGTCGCCAACAACAACCGCAGAACAAACGCCGGCCCAAGCCAGTCTCCTGCCCAGGCCGCCATCTCTACCCGTTACCGTAAACCTCTGGCCGGCGAGAGGACCTTTCCTCCGGGGAAGTCCACCCCAGAGCCTGACCCAATACACGCCGCAAAAAGTCATTGCTAACAATTTCCTCAATAGGAAAAGATGAGCGTCAACTAGAAGGGTATGAAATCTTAAAGATGATCTAATATATAGACTGTGGCCAAGTGATTTCAAGTTCCGGAATCAGGCACTTTCCTAAACTCCCCATTTCTGTTCTTCTGAGGGCTCCTTCCTTCCAATCACGACACTTCTTCCAGCATCCAGGAAGCCCCGCCTTCTCCAGTTTCAGTCCCGCCTCCCCCTCCATGCTATCCAATCGTGTACCGCTTTCGTTGAGTCTGTGGCTGAAGAACCCAACCGTAAATCGAACTGTGAGCGAAACGTAGGGGTTCATTCTGGCCAATGAGCACAACCGAACGGGGGTAGGAGGTGGAGCCCTTGGTTGCCGAGCAGCGTACGCAGATGCGTGCGCGTGGTGGAGGAGGGGGATGGGTCAGGATGGAGGGGGGCGGGTCGAGGGCGGCGCAGCCGCAGCCGCAGCGCTGGTAGAGGAGCGCGCGGTCGCGAGCGAGGAGGGAGGGAAGGAAGGGACAGGGAGGCAGGCAGCCAGGCAGGCTGGTAGGCTGGCGGGCGCTGGAGTCGAGGACTGAAGCAACACAGGCAGGCGAGACCCCGGCTGGTGCTGCGCTGGCTTTTGGAGGAGCGGCCGCTCTGTCGGCTGAGGGGAAGCGGGCGCCTCCGGCGTCGGTGCTGTTGCCGGGGGGCGGGGGACCAGAGAGGCGAGCAGGGGGGTCGCTGCGGTTCTGGTCTCCCCGCCGCGCTCTCCTCGCGCTCTCCGGGCTTCTCCCAGTGTCTCCCGGCAGCCGGGGCCCCGCTCCCCGCCCTCCGCGGTATGTCTTGATCCCGAGCGGCGGGTTTCATGGGGCTCCTTAGGATTATGATGTCGCCCAAGTTCCAGCTGCTGGCGGCGGTGCTGGCCTTTGCCGTGGTGATGCTCTTGTTGCTGAACAAGGTCCAGAAGCAGGAGGAGTCCCTGTCGAAGCTAGGTGAGGAGCCGAGCCGCTGTGGGCTGAGTGCTGGGGCAGGGGCCGGGCCGGGGAGGCTGCGCGGCCGGAGCGGGTGGGCGTCAGTCAATCTGAACTGGGTTTCGCCTCGGGGTCTGGGGACGTGGAGAGCAGAGGCTCAGAGCGCGGTAAGCTCGGGTGGTATGCTGGGCTCGCGAGGTCACGGGGCAGAGGTTGCGAGGCTGCTCGTCCCGGGACCAGAGGATTGCCCCGAAGTAGGCGGTCCGGCGAGCGGGGACGCGCAGGACCCAACAGCGGGGAGCGGGGCCTCGGCCCCGTGGCTTCTCTTGGAAGTCTGGCCAGAATGCAGCCCAGCAACGTCAGGCGAGGGGTGTTCTCGTTCGCGAGGTGGGCACCTAGCTGCGGATCTTTTGGGGATTTTGGGCGGGGGCTAGGATTGCGAAGGGACAGTCGCGCAAAGGTGGAGGAAACCCTCGGGAATGTGGAAAGCAGCACACCGGACTGGATCGTAATCTAGCCGGTGGGCGCAAGAGACCTTCCTGCAGACAGTCTAGGGAGGCGAGAAAACTAGTACGTGGAAAGCTTTCACGGGGTACCGAAACGAGGCGTCTGGAGATTTAAATTCTT
>PVKA01029042.1:0-28700 GCA_004027165.1 Ctenomys sociabilis | reverse complement strand
AGAGAATTCAATTTAAAATTTTAGTGCCAGTGGTGAAAATACTTACTTCATACACTAGCTTGAAGTTTGTATGCTTTTAATTCACATTTATGTTTCTGCTTTCACTCTGCATTCTTTAATTGATTTATTGGCTAGCTGTGCCATCTGCAGAGTCTAGGTACTCAGCCTTCACAAGTGACATTTTTCCATCTTGGAAAGCTGTCTTGGAAACTATTTCCTTCACCTTTATTGCAATTAAAGTTGTGGTACATTCTCATCTTCCAGAGTTGAACATTTTGATAGCATTACCTTCTTCTTTTGGTACTTTTTTATTAGTATATGTTTATAGTACCTAATGTTTACATTGTCTGGGGAAAACTAGCACATGTACATAATATATCTTAATTCCCTTTTTTCATCCTCTATATCTTTATCCTAAGTGAGATGGTTACAGCTTTGGGCACCAACGGTAGCTTTGTGACATCTAATGAGACATTATGTGCAGTATTCCATAGGCAGGAGACCTTTAACTTGAACTCTAATGTGTGCTGCACAGGAGCCACCTAAGTTTCAATCAGATAAACAAAAAAAGTTCCTTGGCTTTTTGGGTTGCCCGGTGGATGTCCAGCTGGTGGGTGTGGAGAGCTGTCCGAGGGCTGTGCCCATCCATGGGCCTCCTTAGCTCACATCCCACAACTCCCAGGGAAGGGTCCTTCCCCAAGCCCAGCACCTAGTATGGTGCCTGGGGTCTGTGAGTGACCAGGGCATGACTGCTGGGGGATAAGAGATGCATTCAGGGTAGCACTGCTCTAAAAATGGATGTGGCTGTGTGGCATGAGAATAGGGAACACTGAGCAAGGTGTTCTCAGTCTCTGGGATGTTGGGGGGGTTCTAGGTCTTACTAGGATGGAAGATCACACTGCCATCCCCTCCGTGCCCTTTGCCTGTACAAGTTGCTGACTGTATGGTGCTGTCTCTTGTGTACTTTCATTAGTGGTTTTGATTGTGGGTTACACAGGTGAGGGTCTTTGCCTTTGGTGCCCAAAATTATTCTATAAAAATGTACTTGTAGGCCTAAGTAAGTTTTAGACTTTTGTTCCTTAAAGTTCTTTGTTTCAAATATTTAATTATGACTGAGGGAAAATCCCCTGAGGTTTTTTCCATGCCATGAATCTATTTAGAGAAATGGTTCACACCTTGCCTTCCTTGGGAATCATCTGGGGAGCTTTGAAGGCCACTGAAGCCTGGATCCCACACCACCTTTCTGAAGTAATTGGTCCGGGCTGTGGTGTTGGCATAGGGGATTATGTTTCCTCGGTGGGGTCTTGTGTGCAGCAAAGGTGGTGAACTGCTGCTGGAGAACAAGACTGTTAGACTCACACGCTACAACTCTAAATATGGCATAATATTTTGTATAACTATTTCTACTTCAGAAGTTTTTTTTTTTCACATCAAAGTATGTGCAGCAAGCCTCCCTAAAATGCTTAGAATGTATTTTCTATGCTAGTGGTAGAATACCTGGAATATTTGTTTAATGTGTAGGGGTTCTGAGCTCTACTTTAAAGATTCTGATTCTGTCTGCATTTAAAAAAATGTGCCCAAGGATTCTTGGGCGTGCTTTAGCTGCCAAGGTACTGCCGCTAAAAGGTATCTAAAGAAGTTAGAACTGGTAAGGGAGATTTCCACAAAGAGCAGGCCCTTTGGTGATGAGATGCAGTGGCATCTCAAACGCCCAGAGAAAAGAGGTTCACCTTTGCCTTGCAAATTTTCTAGTAGCTCCTGGACATCCAATTACATCATGCAAAACCAGACCTTTTCTTTTTCTCGCTTTCTTTTTTGTGGAATCAGGGATTGAGTTGCGGGCAAGGCATGTGGTGCCAGGGATCAAGCCGTGGTCCCTGCATTTGCCTACACAGGCATTTAGTCCACTGAGCTCTCTCACTGGCTGAGAACTTTTAAAATAACCTATGAATTTCTTATATCAGGACACACTATCAGTTCTACATAAATGTACAAAAAATATTGAATACATCGGATAGCTCTAGTGTAGTTTTAAGAGATGTGAAGTAATTCAAAATAAATGTTAAAACATACCTAGAATATTTTTATGTTAGCCTTGAAATCCGACCTTATAACCTAGTGTTTTATATTTATTTATTTATTTATTGGAATCAGGGATTGAACTTAGGAGCTTGTGCTTGCCAGGCAGGCATTTATGCTGCTGAGCTGTATCTCTTGGTCCCCAACCTAGTATCTTAAAGGATTAGACAAAAACTGAAGGCATCTGGTTATTCTAGATGAAGAACTCCAAGGATGACAATGTTCTCAGGCCTTAGGATGAGCACACATTTTAGTTCAGAGCAGAAGCATTTCCCACCTAGAAAACGTCAGTGGGAATTTAGAGAAAGCAGATGAATTACTCAAGGTGGAACTATACCAAACGTCAAGTGCCTGCATCCGGGCTTGTCATACTGCCCAGAGATCGAATGAGGGAGGGATCATGGCTATGGATTATCCAGTCATTTTCAAGATAACGTCCTTGCCCCAACACTGAGCTTTCTTTTCATTCTCCTTAGCTTTTATTTTTCCTCAGCTTTAACCCAGGCTTATTAAGACCTGGCATGATCAAATTGCAATTAATATAAACAGCTGCACAGCAACAGCTGCAACTGAACACAGTAATGGAGAAGTCTACAAATTCAAAAGATACCTTTCCCTACTTATAGAAGCTTTGTTTCCATTTTTTCCTTCTATTTCTCCATCCCACCCCAGTTCCCCTTCCCATGTGAACAATTCCTTCCTATTGTACAATATCCATTGTCCATTCCATATTTATCCTTCTTGTTTCTCACATCGGAGAGATGATGTGGTATGTAAATATGTGTCTGATTTATTTTATTTAAGAATATGGTCCCAAGGTTCATCCATTTGCTTATAACTATCTCAAACTATCCTTTTATTTTAATGAATTTTTTTTTATTGAAGGACAAATAGCAATGAGACAGTTTCAAGGCAAATTAACAGGACAGATTCGATAAATTAATACATTGCAAACTGTTTTCATAATGTTTTGGTGTAGTACAAGGTGCACACATGATATTACACTTACAGGCATTATTACAGCAGATGTCTCTAATCAGCAAATTAACAGTGTAGCTGTTTACTTATCTTTTTATACCTGAATTATATCACAGATTCAGTAATTAATACTTTCTACCTTGTTATTTTCCTAGTGGTTATCCATAGTACTAGAAGCCGGTATAATATCTTGTCCAACCACTATTAGTGCAAATCTTGCTTCTCATAGAATTACGCAGAAGCACGGCATATTTATCCTAACTGTACTGTTTATACACACACACACGATTCTTTCTTTGTATACCCCTTTTTTTGTCTAGAACTGTCAAAGATGGGCACTCCCTTGTCATTAAACCAATTTAGGTGCCTGAACTCAGTGACTCAATCCAACAGTCCAGCAATCCACAGTTATCTGAAGAAGTTGTTGACGATAGCCATTTGCAGTACAACTTATTATTATGGCCCCATATTATATACCTCATTTTTATACTTTTCTGCTGGATGGTTAAGACTGAGATAGAGCAAGACCTATATACCAACACATGTAGTTTTTGTTTCTCATGAGGTCAGTGAAGTCGCCTCAGGGTTTATCTTGTAATCCTGTACCTTACTCTGTAGATCCTTTGTCTGTGTCATCCATATGGATGAGTCACGGCCAATGCTTGACCAGTTTGCTCTCTATGAGAGCCTGAGAGAGTTTTCTCTCCATGTGACTCTCCCCAGGCACACTATAGATCATCAGTCTCTTTCCTCTGTGGCTCCATAATCTCCTTGTTCAGAAACTTTGGGGCACAACTGAGTTTCATGATGTTACAGTACAGGTTCTCCTATGTCCTGAGTCTTCACTGACCTTGAAAGGCTAGGGCCAAAATGTTGGCTGGCCTTGCAGTTCTTCTATTTCTCCAATTTTGATCTGTGAACTTAGGTTCAAACTATCCTTCTTGATGGCACAGAGATACTCCATTGTATAAAAAAGCTACATCATTTTTTATCCATTCATCTGGTGATAGGCATTTGGGCTGTTTCCAGGATTTAGCTATTCCAAAATATACTAGTATAAAAATGGGGGCACACATGTCACTGTGGTATGATGCTTTTACTTATTCTGAGAAGATACCAACAAGGGGAATAGAAGGATCAAATGGACTCTCCAGATGTAGCTTTCTTTTTTGACAGAACCAGAGATTGAACTCAGACCCTTCTGCTTGCCAGGAAGTGCTTATTCTACTCAGTTATCTCTCCAGCCCAATGTAGTTTTTTTCAGGCATTTCCACACTGATTTCCACAGTGGCCAAGAGTGGAGGTTTCTTTTTTCCTACAAATCCTCCAGCTTTTCTGGGATGAGATGGAATCTCAGTGTTGTCCTTTTTTTTTTTTTACACTCTTTTTTTTTTTTGGTGGAACCAGGGATTGAACTCAGGCCCTTGTGCTTGCCAGAGTAGCTCTTATTCCACTGAGCCATCTCCCTGACCCCATTCAATGTTGTCTTAATTTGCATCTCTTGAATGTCCAGTAATAGTGAACATTTTTACATAACATTATTGCCATCTTTTCTTTATCTGAAACTGTCCACTGATCTCAGATGCCCTCTGTAGGCAGTATTTGTACATGCCATAAAATTCAAAAGTTCCAAAAGTCATACAACAAAAACATTGCTTTTTTCCAGTCTGATATTCAGCCACTCCATTCCCCAACCCAGAGGAAGTCAGTTACCAGTTTCTTGTGTGACCTTCCTGGGAAACTTTATTCACTTACACCAGAAGTCCAAAGTGTTTTCAGAGGCCTGGGGAGATAGCTCAGCAGAATAAGTGCTTGCCTGGCAAGCATAAGGGCTTGAGTTGAATCCCTCATTCTGCCAAAAAAAAAAATCCCTTTTCTGCTCAACAGTGTTTTTATAGTTGACTCAGATGGACAGGAGGGAGGCCCTGGAATCTAGCCAGAAAAATCAAGCTCCCATCTGCAGACCTACAGAGGCCTTACTAGTCTGGTAGAGTGCCTGTCACAAAACATAGTCTGATTTAAAACTCTTACAGTCCTGTTTTCAAAATACCCTTGTAATTACTTTGAAGATATATTTGAATAATGAAGAGATTACTTCTTGGTCTAAAGCAGGCAGCAGATAAAGCATGCAGCGGCAACTTTAATCTGTTTTGTACTCAAATCAAGTCTCTTTTCTTTTAGAGATAGATAACCTCAGGACTAAAGCCCTGGAGGATGTCACAGAAGCAACTTTCATGGCAATACATGTTAGCGTCTTACTTTTAACTGTTTGGAAATAAAACTGAATTTAAAACATTGAGTTGAAATGGTAACATATCTTTAATTTTAATTGTACAACAAATTAGAAATTTGCATCTGTAAAAATACATTAATTTCCTTCTAAAAGGGTAACTGGAATTAGCAAAACTGGTCAAATTTAAAAATTTATTTACAAAGCTTTATTTTATTTTTAAAAAGCCATTGTTTGATTCATGAAGATAATCAAAACACAAATGCCATTAAAATTTATTACAATAACCTTTCATAGAACCAACAGCATTAACAAAAACAGTTAATGAATACTTTAAGGTAAACTTTCAATGTAAAAAAAGGATGTTTAGTTCCAGTGACTAAAACCAGAGCAGATAAATAATCTTTATCAAAATGAAAAAATACTAAGGGAAAAACAATGATGCAACATGTACAAAATAGGAAATGTAAATATCAGTTTAGTTCCTCATCGCCAACATGGCATTTATATCCCAGATGAGGTTTCGTAATTGATCCATAATTTGCTTCAGCTGTTGATTCTTCTGTTTGAGTTTCTGTGGAAACAAAAGAATTTACGAGAAATGTTTCATGAAAAATGGAGCATGAAGAAGATTAAAATGTCCTAAGTGAGGGCTCAAAAGATTGAGACAGATACTGAACCAAAAACTGCTGTAAAGCAGAGATCCCCTGTGTTTTCAGCCGTGGATGCTCCACGTGGTACTTCGAACTCTGGCTCCACCCAGGAGCCTGAGGCTCCAGCCCCTCACCTCTGCTCTGGCTCTGCTTCCACTCAAGGGGAGAAGACATGAAGCACTTAAATGCTGTAAGCTGAAGAGCCTGGATTTCTCAGGGGCACAACTAAGCAGTTAAGAGCACATGCTTGAGCCAGGTTCTCAGGCGTTCAGGAGCTCAGCTCCTCTAATTATAAATGGATGATGCTGCACATATTTAGAAACATGCAGGTAATAAATGAACTTACTATATGTGAGTTCGTAGAGGGATGAAATTATTTGATTCACATAAAATGTTGGAATGCCCCAGAATCTGAGAAAATATTAATGACAGACATAGAACATCAACTGTCAACCTAAGCATAATAAAGTTACAACATTTGATGCAATTGGCCTTTCAAAGATGTGGCAGAAGGCACCCAGTGCTCATGGTAGGAGGTGTAATCTGCTTCTAATAATGCTATATTCCTATGTGGTGAGTATCTGTTCAGATAAACATAGAGCTTCTAGCTAAGAGCATTCATTACGTATTATAGTAATCTTCATCAGTATTCAAAATTATTAGAAACATGACATTTGGAGATCTATATTAGGTTATTTTAAGGACACTATATTAAACAACCTCCAGGTGAGCAAGTGTATATTCACTTAATTTTCATTTTATTCCAAAGTAAATTAAGATTAAATTATTTGTACTCTATGTACAGTTACACAATGTCATATGAATATCCATTTTACGCAGCACAACTCATCATACCTAAATCTTATAAGCTGCCTATATGACCATCAAGTTAGAAAAGACAAGAAATAAGTAGCTAAAAAGAAAAGTAAAAAAAGCAATTTACACAGACTAATCTTTTACGATATTAATTAAAAGTTATTATTATTATTAAGTTATTATTTATTTTGGGGACCAGCCTAGCATGCGCTGGGGTAGGGCTGGCACAGCATGTGGTGCTGGGGATCAAACCATGGATCCTGTGGCTGCCTAAGCAGGTGCTTTAGCCCACTGAGCTCTCTTGCTGGCCCAAAAAGTTATTTTAAACCAGAGACTGAACCCAGTGCTTCTACACTGAGCTGTATCTCTAATTTATTATTATTCTAGGACAGGATCTTGCCAAGTTACTAAATTGTCCAGGCTGGGATCGAACTTAAGAGCTTTCTGTCTCAGTCACCCAAAGTGCTGTGATTAGTTATGTGCCATGTGGCTCTGCAACCTGGCTTACTTTAACACAGTCTTTGGGGAAACAGGTAACGCTCAGCAT
This sequence comes from Ctenomys sociabilis, assembly GCA_004027165.1. NCBI lineage: Eukaryota > Metazoa > Chordata > Mammalia > Rodentia > Ctenomyidae > Ctenomys > Ctenomys sociabilis. The sequence goes on along the minus strand of PVKA01029042.1, from coordinate 21,397 downwards.
TTTTTGTTCAGTTTCTTTGATGAACTTTCTGATGAGCCAGTATCTAGGTCCTGTCATGGTGATCATGCAGTGGACAGCTAAGCAGTGGTGCATACCATGTAACATAATGGCCCCTCTTACCCAATCAGCCAAGCCACAATGACTTTTTCTATCAGAGACCAGAAACCTGCACCTGGCCATCCATCGAGGGCAGCAGCAGTGTAGACAAATACTGAGAGCTGGTGACCTCTCAGAGAGCTGTCTGTAGCTCATTATTTGATCCTACATAAATGCCTTCTCTAGCTGTTCTCTATATTCACACATAAAACAACAGTCCACTACCAAGATATGTGGCTGAAAACCAGTAAGTTTGGTTTACTGAATTCATGACTGCATACTAAATGCTTCCAAGTTGGCTGCTCTTTGCCAATCTAAGTTCTTGGCCTTGCACCCGCTAGCTGTGAAATTCTTCAGCTACCTTGATTTCCTTTCCTAACTTTTCAAGAAGTTAGAAGAGCTACTGAGTAAGATTAAAAAGAAGAAAAAGCATGTGAGTTGAGTTTTTAAAAAAAAATTATCTGAATTAGTGAATGTGATCACTTCTGAAAATCTCAGATTTTTAAACTCAAGGAGGAAGACAGAACCCAGCTGAAGGCAGATGGCAGAGCAAAATGCCATCTGCTGTAGGCTCCACAGGAGATACTGCCTCCAATGGAAAAGGACAGCAGGGAAGAAAGGACCTGTTCAGGGCCTAGACAAATTGGCAACACACAATAATGGAAGGAGATATGTTTGGGCTTGGTAGTCAGTGGTAATGGGGACCCACTCAAATTCTTGAAGGGTAAAACAAATGACTGTAACACAGAGAGAAGGTTCACTGTGTAGGATGGCTTCCCCGCAGTATTGTTCAGGTACCCATGAGAGGGAAGACTGAGGAAGTTACAAGAAAAGCTGAAAACCTCTGAAAGGCCAAGTCCAATGAATGAGCTCAGGGACTGCATTTTCCACAAAGTAAATGAGTGACCAGAAGTAATGAAATTATATTCTTGGGTGCTCGAAAGGCAGATGTTATAATCTGCATGAAAACGACTTGGATGGCCTCACGACTTTGTCATCACTGGGAGAAGTGCAAAGTGTATCAGGAAGTGTCCAAGGGGCTCTTCATGGATATAAACTTCGGTGAACTTGTTTTCTACCTTCTTAGAGCTTCATTAGTTTCAGAAGGATCAAGAGTATGTTCTAGATAACAATGAAAGCTAGCCAATAAACTTTTAAAATAAGTATCATATAACGTACTCGGATAGTTTTTCTCAAAGATGCCACAAAGTTTTAAATTAAAAAGATTAGCACACAAGCAAAGTATCTAGAGTCAAAACACGTCACAAGACATCAATAGCAAAGCTGACAGTTATGCTTATTAGTGGTTAAGTTGTAAATAAATTTTCATGACATGATATAGGATTTAATATATACACTCTTGCCACTGATTGATTTTAACAGAGGTTGACAGCTGCTATTTTCAAAATCCATCAGCTGTGCCTAATTTGTCACATTAACAGGTGAATGTGTAAGCAGAGGAGATTCAATACTTACAAAATGTGTTTATGCTAAATCACACTGTGTAGTTTAATATTCATACAAAGGCCATGACACCTGACCAAAAATGATTTCCAAATGCATGGGCCTGATTATATGTCAACCCTGTAAATGCTACCCACTACTCCATTCAATTTCATTTTAACATCAGTGGACCAGCTCTATGCAAAATAAAACTCATTCTAATATCCCTAAAGCATAGAGTCTGAAAGACTTCGCTGTTTTTCTTGGGTATTAAAGCTTAAGAATTCTAGGAAATGTGAAGAAAAAAAGTATTTAAATAAACCAAAATGCTACTGACCTCAGGCCATTTTAATCACAGGTACATCAAATACTGACTGGAAACTACACCTCAAAGTTTTACAGCACTGTGACAGGCACATGCGTGGTGCGAAACCAGATGCACCAATAAAGTCAACATGTTCCTGCACTAGTTCAAAGACAGTGATGTTTGAAGATGACCAATTAGGGATAAGACTATTGTTATTTTGTTCATTTAGGAAAGAAACTGGCGTTATAAGACTGGATACAACTGGATGTAAAAAATATAATCTTATTATCGATTGCATAGATCCACAAAGCATCTTGATATAAGCAAATGTCAGTGCCTGAAAACTCTGGTGCAGTACTCTTGTCTCTGGGCAGATCCAGCAGGACTCAGCACAGCACAGGAGGGCAGGCTGCCCTGCCCGCATCAGCAAGCCCTGTGCACCACACCATTGCGCCACACCACCAGAGACCTGATGGAGATAACACAACTGCTTTGTGGGGATCCTGGCAAGCAGCAGGCAAACAGGAAGTCAGGTGTGCATAAAAATCAAATGAAAGAGCTTCCTCCAAACCTACACAAATGGAAAGAACAGGCAAACAAAGCCCTTTGGCTATTTCTGAAGGAGGCTGTTGTGGCATTTGCTGTGCTCTTTTGCAGGAGAAGCCCCCAAAGGCCTGGCTCCAGCCGGGCACCCCGGGGAGGCAGTGGGGACGTGAAGAGGGTGTCCCGCAAGAGGTTTCAGGGTGAGGGTAGTGCCTTCCACGGCATCCTGGAGCTTTCCACTCTCCCCCTTCGAGCCTCCTCTGAATTGCACTCTACGGCTGGAGCCCAGGAGGCAAGGCCTAAAGCCTCCGAGTTCAGCCAGGGGGCCCAAGACATCTTGGTATTCAGTACAGGGACAGGAACTACCACGCTGGAAAGACTGTCACCTTTGAGACTCTCCTACTTACCAACTGAAAAGAAAAGGAGGCTTTATTGATTAGTAAGGAATATGTATTGATTAAAAATAATAGAAGGAACACAAAAATGTACAAATACAGATATTTATAAACACTTGACAATCAATGAACCTTTTATTCTTAATAGCCTTCCTGTGATTAAATAATTAGATTAGGGCATTTTATCATTCAAAATAAACAGTTCTCATGGGAACCTGCTCAAGTATGTGTGGCATTAAGGAGAAAAAAAATTAATGGATTCTGAGCCTCATGTTTATATTCTAGCAGGAAGATACAGAATTTGAAGGAGTAGAATGATACAGTAATAGCATTAACTATTCTTTTCACAGCCAAAATTTATGTCACACTCACTTTGTATAAAAAAGAATCAAACCCACTTTGTTGTTTAAAAAAGTGCCACACTGCTTGCTATGAGGCAGATAATTTTATTGTCTTTCTCCTTTTTTGAAACTGAAATGCAAGTTTCTCCTTTCTTGTATCTGTTTACTACCTACTTCTCCAGGGCTTTTTCAAAATACAAGGATATGAATTTCCAGGAAGGTCTGCTTTGAGGCCCCAGGACGAGGGCTTCCTGTGCCAGAGAAGAGAAGAGGTATATTTCCCCAAAAGCTTTTTAAAAACTTTCCTGTAAAATACTGTGGTAAAAATATATACATGATCTATTTTTTCCCCAAGCCCTAGTGAAAGTGGAGGAAGTATAAACAAGTCATAACCGCACACAGAGAAGTAAGTGATCAGAGGCAAACAGCAGGCACAAGGGGGGCATTTTCAGACTAGGAGGATGGTGGTCTGCGACTTGGCAGGAGGAGGCCACAACCCCGAGATGCAGGAGGAAGCCGCAGCATGCGTGGCTCGCGGGAGACCCTGGCAGAGGGGGTCTCTCCGAGACCCAGCTGGGGCAGGCACAGGAGCTACTGCGCTCTGGCTCCATTAGCTGGGTTCCTTCCCCATGCCCACCATTCTGGGACCTGGAGTCCAGCTGCTCAGAAGCTGATCAGAGCAGCTACAGACCCTGCAACGGCAGCACAGAGAGCTTGGGACTGAGAGGCTTGCCATCAGCAGACAGAAAGCGCTCTGCATCAATGAACATCTCACATGTCAGCCCACCAAGTCCCTTATTTCTTAAGATCCAAAGAAATACTTTCCAGTCTTTTCCTCATTCTTGACCAACTTCCAATTCTTAGATTTTGGTATAATAGTCGCTGATTTATTATCACATCTGCTGGAAATACTATGTGTAATCTTTTACCTTTTTTAAAAAAAGTTACATTTTATAAAAATCTATTCACCTTTTTCCATTCTCCTGTATTTTGAAATACATTTTTTCTTTTAGTTTTCTAATACTTTGTTTTGCAGGTCTTATTTTCCACTCTGAGATCCATTTTGACACATGGTTTAATATAAAAGCTGGTTTAACTTTCCATCAAATTTTCTATTTTTTAAAGTTTAATTTTCCACATGATCCCTCTTCTGTCATACTAAATTCTCATACTGGAAACATGGGAAGGCTGTTTTATGGGCTATAATTTTACTAAATCTGTCTATAGTTATATGCATATCAAATGTTTAATTACTGCTTTCATAAAATCCTTGCATCACATTTTAAATTCTGAATCATATAAGTGTGTTTTATTACTGTTGCTCTAAAAGTTTTACACTTTCAAGAAAAAATATCCCATTTGCATTTTACTGGGGTTTGTTCTTTAATTGTTACTGCACTGAAATCCTAGTATTTTTGCATGACTTCAAAAAAAGTCCTATTTGGATTTGTTCTGTTACTGGATTAAAATAATCAAGGCTGGCATTTTTGTGTTTATTGACCTCTCAAGGGATGTTCTGGTTTACTCAAAACTTCTATTATATACCTTAGTAAGGCTGGGCACAATCTCACTAGCACAATTCCTGATATTTCTTGTTGCAACTGCAAACAGTACCTTATACTCTAGCTGGCTCCCAGTGTGACCGAGACAAGTCATCAGTCCTGTGCTAAGCCCTTTTCAGAACTCTCTTCAGAGTCTGCTTTATATCAAATCAGGCCCTTTGGCCACGCTAATGGACTGTCAACAGTTCACTAACTGCTGTTCCTAACAACATAACTGTCTGCTGTCTTTTGAGCTGGCTATGACTTCTAAAAAGTACTACTGATTTTATTTTAAAATTTAAATACTGAAATACTTTATTTTATGCCTATTTTTAATAGAAATGCCTCTGTATTTCACCTGTATGAAAAATGTTGAGTATTTATTTGAAATAAAGGTTAAAAAAAATCTTGGTTGTTATAAGCGTTCTTGTGAATCAGCAACCAGTATTGAGTTCTATCAAATGTTTTTTAATCACCCAAGAACAATATTTTTTTCACAATGTGATGATATTCTGTACTATGTCTATAAATTTAATTATCCTCATGTATCTCAGAAAACTTCTTCAGCTAAGATCCAGGCTATTGCTAAGACAGTGATAAATTCTATTACAGAGAATTAAGAACATCAGAAGTGCTTGGTGTTCCTTGGTAAGAGTGAGCCTGATGGTGCTACTCATTACGTGACTTCTGTTAGGCTGTGGTAAAAGGGATCCATGCTTGTTCCACAGAGGCACTAACAGCTCTCCTGTGTAGGTTCATGAAAACTATCTGAACACTCTTCTGAACTTTCAAGAATATGTGGCAATAAATATATTCTAGTCAGGAGCTTTTCTAGAAGAGGCTGGGGTAAGTTAACACTTTGATAATTCTTTCAAGTTCTTATTCAGGTGTTGACACATTCAATTTCCTACTTGCAAATTTTTATCATTTGCTGTTTGCTGTTCTAAATGTGCAGTAAGCCAGAAAGGCAGAATTCTGCCTGGAAGAGTGAAATAAATGGGTTGTGCCTGCGCTGGTGCAGCTCTTCAAGGTGCTTTATTGAATGATTTTTGTGATTTCTCTTCTGACTTTTAAAGACAGAATCCTGCTTACCTTTTAGTTCTTTGCTGAATTATGCAAACAGGCTGAGTTTGTTGGGAAAAACTTTGTGTAATCTATCATTCAGATTATGCTTTTCAGTTACATTAAAGTCCATCGTCATTTTTGTCCAGAACTCTGCAATGTGGGACTAGAGCCCAACAGCTCACCTTATTTACTTCGGCAATTTCTCGCCGCTCATCACTAGCGAAGCGAACCGAGCCGGCCCGGTCGTCGCTCTTTGAGCCATCTTCCTCCACGTACGGAATCAGTTGCTGGGAGTGAGGAGCACAGGGTGACAGTCAAAACTAGGACCCAAACTTATCAACAGATGAACAGAGAAGGCGTTGGACTAGGGCCAATCTATACTTTGAACAGCTTGCAATTAAATTTTAATTTAGGGAATGGTTCGAAACAACAGTTGTAGAAGATGATCAAATTCAGCGCTTTCATACAGTACCCTTTGAGTTTCCTCTGCCAAAGCAGCCTTTACAACACTGGTGGTCACACACAGTTAAATAATACCCTTCTCATACAAGCAGAAAATATTTAACTTCCAGGCACTACAAAAGTAAAGCCAATCTAACTCCCACCCTGAACAAGCCAGGCTTTCCTTCAGCTACAGCAGAAGGATGGAACTTCACGGATGTGCACATGGGTCTTGCTAACTTGCACCTACAACTTCGCTGCCTAGGCTAATTTCTAGATGTTTTAACTTCTTTTAGTCATAAGTGTACTTTTTTTTTCCAGGACAAAAAACATATAGAGTAATAGGACTTGTAGGACAAGTATAATTAAGTATGTGTGGCTTGTGTTGAAGGTCACTTGTAAATGTGACAGAATTCTGGGCACTCAGGCTGTATCATCTCCTGTAGGCAAAGTGAGAAGCTGGAGCTGCTGAGTGTCAATTTAGGAATCACCTGGCCTGACTCCTCACATTCCCGAGCCAAGCAGGAGCCTGGTGACACGCACATCCTCGCTTCACTCCCTTCTGCTCTCCTTTGGGGCTGTGCTTCCTTCTCCACAGGAAGACTGATCTCTAGTCAGAGCTGACTCCCTCTCCTTTTCTGTCTGCACTGTTGGTTGCTCCTTCCCTCAGCCTCTCCATACACCTTTTTCTTTCCCCAAACACTCTCCAATTTCTTCCTTTAAAGGTGAAAATGCTCCAGGTCCTTGATCTAGTCCCCCTCCCATGGACTCTTTTCTCCCCTTTCCCTCTGCTTTGGTGTCTAGCTGTTGGTCCCGCTCATTGCTTCCTCCCACCTCAACCCCCTGTGACCTGACTTCGTGCCACAGCTATTTTCCTGGAGCCCTATTCGAAAACACTAGCAAATCTGGCTTAGCAAACTGTACAGTTTTACTTTCTTTGATTTCTCTGCAGCATGTGACAATGTCATCAGCATTTCTCATGTCTTCCTCTTGAAGCTTTCACTGTCTGTGCTCACTTCCTTCCAGCAGATCACTCAAGGAGGAAGCACCAGTCCCGTGAGACTGTTTCCTGCAGGCAGGGCTAGCAGACTGAAGCCTTCTAGCTATGCTCATGCCAGCGATCTAAGCTGCACACAGGAAGATGCATTTGGAAACATACTGGCTACCTAGTTAATCAGATATATTCAAGATTACATTTAGAGAATAAATATTTAAAATAGAGAGATTCCCCCTGGCTACAAATCCAATCTAAATTAATGAGGGTAGAAAACTTTTATCTGTAAGCATTTTCATGCAAACCATTCTTAAAGTGCTTTATGATGCTATTAGAACTCCTGCTTAATAAGAAAAAAGAACAAACACTTATTTAATTAAAAAGAGATACCGAGAACCTTGCTATAAGCTGCCAGACAACCCTCTCAACACCAACAAAAGTCACTCTGAGAAAGAAGTCAAAGTATCTAGAAAATACTGATATGATATATATATATATATATATATATATATACATATCACATATATATACACCCATATACATATATACCCATATACATACATATACATACACCCATATACATATATCCCACATATATATATACCAACACTTATATGGGTTTTCTTTCCCCCAGAACTCTGGAAATAGTACCAAAATAAGAAAAAGAAAACAGAGGAAAGAAACTGCAAACGTCCCGACTCTGCCTCCCACCTGCACTCATTCATCCTCCCGCTCCGGCAAGCTCACCTCGACAGGAATGGGATCCACCCCACCGCAGTTCTCGTTGCACTTGTCGTAGACCAGCCTCAGCTTCCTGAAGAGGATGGAGAGCTGGCGCAGGTGGTCCTGCAGCTTTGTCAGGCGGTCTTGGTACGTGCCCGTGTGGTATGTGACACCGTTTGGCAGCTTAGCAGGCAAAACAAAACAATAAAAATAGAATGTGAGTTAAGGTTTTCTAATAGTAAAGCCAGCAGTTTCTACATAGTGCATAAAAGCAGTGGTACTTCACAATTAATTAAATTCAAAGTAAAGAATATAAAAGTAAACATGGATGACTTTACAAATACGTAAGGAATTTTAAGACCCACACATGCCCATTTATTAGCAACTTGTATACTGTTTCACTGCTATAAAGCAGACCTAAAAATCTTTTAATAAACCTTCTGATGATTGAAATAAATGTTTTCTCCTGTAATTTGAGAAGTACAACCTTTAAAAAGGTATAATTTTAATGTTACTAAGATATGAAAAGAGCAGGCTCCTGAGCTGAAGCAGAAAGTTAAAATATAGTTTAAATAAAAGTGAGACTTCCTCAGGATTTTTTTGATAGTAAAGATAGTACACCATTGTTGCTGCAAAAATATTCCCCACATTGGGCTGGTCTGATAGCTCAGTGGATTAAGACACCTGGGGCAGGCACAGGGAGGGGTGCCATCTTCCTCTGAAATGGCGACCCCCACCTTGCCATGCCAGGCCCAACCCAGGGTACACTGAGGGTGACTGAGACGGGGTGTGGTAGAGCACCCGTGATCTGGTGCCTGGGAGGCTGAAAAGAGGAGAATCACTACGAGTCTGATCTGTGTCGTCAGCCCCTGTAGACCCTGTACTCTTTCTCTTCCCCTCCTCTCTCTTCTTTCTCCCTCTCATAAATATATTTCCCCAAATACCTTAACTATCATAATAAAGACCCTCAAAGCATACAATATAGTATAAAGCTATCACCCACAGTTTTACTTGAAAAAAAGTCATTAATAGGAAATGTAGGTGCAAGCTGTCTGTGGGTAAAGATTATTATCACTGGGCCAGAGAGATAGCTCAATAGAATAAGAGCTTGCCTGGCAAGTGTAAGGGCCTGCGTTCAATCCCTGGTGTCGCAAAAAAAAAAAAAAAGATTATTGCTGGACTGTGTTGGATTGTGTCGCTGAGTTCAGTCACCTAAAATGGTTCAATTATATGGAGTGCCCATCTTTGACAGGTCCAGACAAAAAAAGGGGGATACAAAGGAAGAGCCATGATGTGTTTGTATAAACAGTACAGATAGGATAAATATGCAGTGCTTCTGCATAATTCTATGAGAGGCAAGATTTGCACTAATAGTGGTTGGACAAGATATTATGTCGGCTTCTAGTACAATGGACAACCACTAGGCAGATAACAAAGTACAAAGGATTATTGAATCTGTGATATAATTCAGCTTTAAAAAATAAGGTAAGCATACAGCTACACTCTCTTAATTCACTGATTAGAGACATCTGCTATAATAATGTCTGTAAGTATATCATGTATGCACCTTGTACTACACCAAACATTACGAAAACAGTTTGCAATGTATTAATTTATCGAATCTGTCCTGTCAATTTGTCTTGAAACTGTCTCATTGCTGTTATTCAATAAAAAAATAAAAAAGATTATTATCATTAATAATGATCATAGCCTAGACAGTGGTATATTTTTACTCGGTAACTTTTTCAAAAAATGAGACAGTCACAGGTAAAGGGAAACTATTACTTAAAACTTACAGCTAAACGTGTACCTGATGTGAACTGCTGACCCTTATGAATAAAAATCTTCCTTCCTCTTTATGCATTTACGTAATATTTTATTTTACTGGAAATTTGGGCAGGAACAGGTAGGATCGACAGTTCTGTGGCATAGAACACACATGCTTCCAGCCAGCAGCCCACAAGCCACACACAGCCTCAGACTGTTAGCAGTATGGCCCCCAAGGTCAGCATGTGATTTTCCTGTGTGTTTTCGTGCTACTGTCCATGACTCAGCTGCCCAGTGTGCACATGTAGGCTGCGTGGGGGGGTCAGCCTACCCTAACTTCTCCTCCCGGGTTCCCAGCAGTTTATGCTGTCCTCTTTTTTTGCATTCTAATAAACATTACTCTAAAAGAGGAAGTTTTGTGGCTTACATACATTAATATACATTTTACACGCAGCCCAAGACCATTCCTCATGACCCAGTGCAGTCCAGGCCATCCAAAGGCCAGCAGCCATGGCAGAGAACACCCGTGAGGCTGATGGAGTTGGGAGCTTGGCTGGTTTGAGAGGGCCCAGATGAATAGCTCACTTCTAGGTGATCCCTGGGGCATCTGTCCCTCGCTCCTCGCCTGCTCCTCCTGCTCTCTGTTGAGGGTGTCAGGTGGTAAGCAGCATTCCTGTGCCATGCCTTGAGCCTACTGTGCACAGACCAAAGCTCTGAGCCCTGGGCGGAAATGGAGCCCAGAGCCCAACCCGAGCAGCCTTCTTCCCTTGCAGCTGAGCATACAGTTGCTAGGCCTGCCTCAGCAACAAAAGCTGAGAAGCGCAACACTCCACATACTCTGTGCAAAGGACAGTCTGATTCAGAGAAGAGGGAAGAAGAATTTATGGAATCACTTTCCAAGGAAGAAAGCCTAAGGACATGGGTTACATGCAGAAGCCACAGAATTGTTCTCAGTTTTAAGTGGGGAAGGCCTTCCTTACTTGCCACAGAATCCAGAGCTGAAGGAGTTGTAGGGGAGAACTGGCTTAATAAACTACAGCACTGCCCTGCACTGGTATACTATAAAAACGAAAAGGATTTTCTGAGGGAGAATGAACAAGCTCCAGAAGATATAAAATGAAAAAAAGTAAGCTGTGATGTGTGTAATATACTACCACGGGTGTAATATGCTACATGGAAAAAGAAAAACACACACACATACACATTTGCTTAAATATGTACGAAATGTATGGAAAGATACACCAAATTAGAGGTAAGAATCCTTCACACTATCGCCTGCAGAGAAAATCAGGTACTTACTGCACAGGACTAGGAGGGGAATGTGCACAGTTACGTCCTGTTTTACATCCTGAATTCCAAATATATTACATATTCTGAAAATAAAAAATTTAAAAGCTAATAATCAGAATCAAAGCCATGGTATTTTTCACAGGGAGTCTTAAGCAGTGCCATTTCCTGCAGGAATCTTGATGTGGGAAATTAGAGAAGACATTCTTTTACCTCCCTGAAATTCTGTTTAAAATATGTTTCTGTAGTTTTTCCAGAAACTAGTCCATACTTTTCAGCAGATTCCCAAGCAGTGGAAGGATACCTAATATATGGTTACTTCCCTAAATCACATGCTTAGAAATCTTAGCAGGTTTTTTAAAAATTAATTTTATTGAGAAAAAAATTGCAATGAGACAGCTCATTGCAACAATTAATACATTGCATATTGTTGTCTTTATAGTAGTCATTCATAGCACAGGATGCAGACATGATATCCATAATATCACATTCTATTAGTACAAATCTGTCTTCTTATTGAATTAAGAGAAAGTAGTTATATATCTATCCTATTTTGTATATACAGATGCAAAATTGTCCATTTTTGTATCTCTGAAAAAAACTAAACAAAAAAAGGAAATCTTAGCAGTTTAGATTGATGTTATTTTACCTTTATGGGTTAATATTATAGAGGAAGATTTTTAAATGAGTATTTCTTAAAATGTACAGTAGTCCCTCCTCAGAGAAGTGTATGTTCTAAAATTGAGAATGCCTGAAACTCTGGACCGTACCAAATCTTAATTTACTTTACTTTTTTCTGCATATAAGCCTTTGAAAACATTTAATTTACGACCTAAGCACAGTAAGAGATGAATCATAACTAATAAAAAGCAGAACACATATTACTCTAATAAAAGGTAAATGTGAAGGCTGATAGCTCAGTGGACCAAAGCACCTGTCTTGGCAGAATGCAGTGGCCTGGATTCAATCCCTAGCATGGCATGCCATGCCGGCCCTGTCCCTTGGGTGCGATTGAGACACAGCTTGATGGCACATGCCTGTAACCTCAGCACTTGGGAGGCTGAAAACAGGAGACACTATAAGTCCAATCTGTGTAGTGAGACCCTATAGACCTTGTACTAAATATAAAATAAAAAAGGTAAATGGAGTCTCTCCCTATCAAAATATCCATTTGGACTAGGGTTGACCATGAGTAACAAACCATACCAAGAGGACTATGCATAAGGTATTTATAAGCAGATGAAATGTTGCACTAATTGCCTCTTTCCCAAGCATTTTTGGAAAAAAATGAAACAAAACAAAACAGGACACTGTTGGTGCCTTCTCAGCCAACCATGACATGCTGCAAAGGTCTCAGGTGAGCCAAACCACGAATTCATGAAGTAAAACACACACAAACAACTACCAGCTCCCTTACACGTGTGCTTTAAACATAGGTGCAAGGGAATCTAGTTATTGATGGTACTTTTCTGAAATAGTTTATTCTATGGAGGTCATAGACCTGGATTCATTTCCTTAATAATATACACTGTCTAATCTTTTCTACTATGTATTATTTAACAAAAATGATGTACACATTCTGCAGTATTCAGAGAGGGACACATTAAAGTGGGTTAGCCAAACAGTGTTGGAACAATCAGATACCTGATTGAAAACGATGAGTTAGATCGATCATTACCCCCATTACATAACTTAATATGGGTTATGAACCTAAATGCAAACACTAAAAGTTTAAGACTTCTAGAAGAACACATGAGAGAAAACTTCTGTCCTTTGGATTCTGCAAGTTTCTTAGGTATGACACAACCAAAGGAAAGAAAACAGATACACAGATTTCCATTAAAAAAAAAAGAGTTGGGCCTGCTGGCAGAGGCTTGTACCCCCAGCACTCTAGGAGGCTGAGGCAGGAGGATTGCAAGTTCCAGCCCAGCCTGGGGAATACAGTGACTCAGGGGAGACCCTGTCGCCAACATAAATAAGTAGATAAATAAACAGGGATGGGGATGTAGCTAAGTGTGAAGGTCCTGGGTTTCATCTCCAGAGGGAAGAAGAACGCAAGCAGGAAAGGAGAGAGAAGGGAGAAACAAAAACCAAGCAACAATTTACGTATGTAAAGAGAATAGAAGCGATCCACAAACCACAAAGCAAAATAAACATACAATACCAGAATCCTAAAACATTGCTGATGGAAATGAAAACAGCTCAACTACTTTGGAGAAATTTCTTACATTTTATACAGCCAGCAACTATGCTACTGACTCTCTCTCTCTCTCTCTCTCTCTCTCTCACACACACACACACACACACACACAAATTGTAAGCAAACACTCTCAGCCACATTCGTGGTCTCAAAGATGAAACCACCCTCATCTCCGTATACAAATGCACATGGTGTCTACCCTCGCACGACGAAGCACGGCTCAGCGAGGGGAAGGAGCGTCCCAGGGCCGCATGCGGAGAAAGGTCCCCGACCCCTCCCCCCCAAAGGACTCTGGGTTCCCACGAAAGTTTAGACAACTCAAATTACGCGCTCGAAAAACTGGCTGCTTAGGGACTGGGCCGGCGGGGTAGACGATGCCCCAGGTAACGTTCTGGGGTCAAGGCGTGTTCACCGTCGGGTAGTGAAGGTTTCACGAGTGTATTCCTGACAAAACTTGGGTTGCACATGTTTTACCGTATGTTAGTTCTGCTAAGAAAAGAGGGCTTTGAAATTTATTTTGTTTAGAGGAGGAATTTAAAATAAACTGTAGGTAGCACGTGAACTTTTCAGTTTCTCGAGTTGGCGCCTCTCGGGGGAAATTCTGCTAGAAGAGAAACCCCGCTTTACGGTAACTGACCGGGGGCTAGTGCTGTCACAGCCGGTCTCCACGGCAACGAGAGGCCGCGGGAGGGGGGGCGAAAGCGCGCCCTGGGGCGGCCGCGGTCCCGCGCACCTGCATATTCCGGAGCAGCTGGAAGATCTCCATGGTGCGGTACACGATGTCTTGCACCGTCTCTTGCCCGATGCGGCACAGCGAGGCCGTGTTCACCTCGCGCGCGGCCTGCGGAGCCGGCGGCCCCGGGGCGAAAGGCCCGGGCGCCATGCCTGACGCCGCCAGTGGAGGGGTGGACATGGCGCGGCGCAGCCCCGCCGGCGGGCACCTAAGACGGGGGTCACCGGAGGGCGCGGAAGGGGTCCGCCGCAGGGCCGGAGCGAGACGAAGCCAAGACCGCAGCTTTCCAAAAGGCCCGCGCCACTTCCGCCCACCGTGACGCGCGCGTCGGCGAACGTCACGGATCCCCGCCCATCAGGACCTGGGAACGCGACTTCGGGGGAAACAGGACAGGATTGGGCTGGACGCACGGTGGGGCGGGACGGGAGGATGGGCAGCCAATCATTGTGGCGCTCTGGTCCGAGGGTGGTGCTAGTAGGCGGGAGGAGATGGGCGGTCCCATTGTTGTTACCTAGCGTCTGTGCCCACGTTCTAGTTCCTGGTGGGGCTGCTTGCTGGACCTCTCAGGGAGCGAACGGGTGAGATTTGTCCTGTTACCGTCGTTTTACAGCTGCCGGTAGCAGCAGGCTCAGAAGAGCGAGGAACTTGTTCAACCGCATGCTTGTACTGGCGACGTGCGATTTGGAACTCGGATCCGGAGTCCCTGATCCAGGCTGCTTCCGAATGCTTGCTCCATCCGCGTCGCACACGTGCACACACCTTACTTTTAATACTGCTGTGATTTCGCTAACGGTGAGGGGATGCCTCCCAAGACCGTCAGTGGATGCAGAGAACATGCGCTCCGACGTATTGTGCAGACTTTTCCTTTCCAGCTATGTGATATTAAGTTTAATGTACAAGTCAAGCATATAAGTGCATAGCAGTAGCTAATGCTAGAGTCACACTACACTAATTGAAACGACTCAAAATTTAAGAATTGTTTATTTCTGGAATTTTTCATTTAGTAGTTTTGGACCATAATTCCCTTACTGTAAGGGAAACCACAGAAAGTGAAGTTTCAGAAAAGGGGAGGGATTATTGTACTGTCCAATATTCTACATATTTTTTTAAATGTATTTAGTACAGGCCCTACAGGGTTTCACTATGCAAATAGAACTCGTAGTGATTCTCCCGCTTTCAGCCTCCGGAGCGCCTCTGGAGCGCCGGGATTACACGCCCGCACCACCATACCCAGTCTCACTTGCCACCCGATCTCTTCAAACCCTGGTTGCTGCACCTGCCTAAGCAGGTGCTTTAGTCCATTGAGCCATCTAGCTGGCCCTATTTTTAAATTTTACATAATTTTGATTTGTTTACTTTGTGACTTCCACACACTAAAATACAAACTCGGTACAAACAGCCACCTATTTTATTTACCTACTGTACTCTCACCGTGAACTGATTGGCACACTGAAGGCGGTCAGAGTCCTCCAACGATCGTTGCATGACTGATGAATGACATTACACATGCAAAAATGATTTCTTTCACCACCTCAGACTCACTCCATTTCATTTCCAAAAGGGAAACCTCACTCTCCAAGAGAGGAAAAATCAAGAAGGTGGGAATTGGTAATACACACGAAATTACTGCACCTTGAGAAGCAGCTGAACATTGTATGAGCCTAGACTTTCCTAAAAATGGTTACTAAAAACAACATAGAAACCATTGTAAAGATTTCAAAAGTAATAATTTTCAGTTTTAAGCAATTAATTACCATTAGACAAATATTCCCGGAGCATCTACTATGTGCTGAGTGCTAGAAATGCAGAAAGAGTAGTTAGCAAGCTGGGCCAGAAGTCTCCTTTCATAGATAGGCCAGGTACTAATCAGTGTGATGAGTATCTTCAAGCAAAAGCTTAAGGTCTTGATGCTGGACTCAGGAGCTTGGGAGTAACCTACAGGGAGTGAGCTGGAGGGTGCTTGCCGTGACCCTGGAGCCCAGAGCTTTTCCTTTGAACCAGTTGGGGCAAGGAAGGAAGATTTGTTAGTACTTTCGGTGTCTCAAAGAAGTTTAGTGATAGGACAGTGTAAAGAAAGAAAAATGAAGGCAGATTAGGTCTTCTAAGGCATGTCAGTTTAGGCCTAGTTCTGAGGCCAATACAAGCCACTGGAGAGATTAAAGGAGAGAGGGGTAATCCCCTGAAATATGTAATCTAGAATCAAGAGGATGGTCTGAATTAGGAAAATGGCAGCGCGTATAACTTTAACTCAGTGTTGATGGGTTGGGGCAGGAAGGAATTGAGCTGTTTTAGTGAGGATAGGTATACACCTACTTTTGCTTAAATCAATGAGAAAGATTTGTACTAATAGTGTGTGGACAGGATATCCTGTCTGTATCTTGTAATATGGATAACCACTAAGAAGATAACACTGCACAAGGTATTAACTATTGAAACTGTTCTATTGCTATTTGTTTCTCAATAAAATTTAAACAAGGAAAAAAAGAGGAATTGAGGATGTTGTATGTATTTCTGCCTTGAATAAATGGGTACATTTTATGCCATTTACCAAGATAGGGTTCAGTGAAAGAAAAAAGCGACTACTGGCTGTGTAGTAGTTTTCCATTACTGCTGTAACCTCAAACTCAGTGACTGAAAGCAGCATAAATCTAGTTTTGATTTATAAATTGATTTATTATACTTTTGTAGCTCAGAAGTCTGACAGAGGTTTGCCTGAGCTAAACTGAAGGCATGGGCAGGGCTCTGTTCTTTTCCAGGGATTATCAGGGTCAATCCATTTTCTTGTCTTTCCCAGTTCCTAAAGACTGCTCCCATGCCTGGCTCATGGCCCATGTGCTGGCCCAAAGCCTGCTTTCACTATTTTAGAGGCCAGCACTGGCCAGCTAAATTTTTTGTATAATGGCATCTCTTTAGTTCTGAGTCTTATTTTTTTCTAATTAAAATATTTTATTTATTTATTTGGTACAGGGTTTCACTGCACAGCTTAGACTCATAGTGATCCTCCTCTCAGTCTCCTCAGTGCTGGGATTACAGCCATGTACCACCGTGCCTGGTTTCAGAGGTCTGCCTAGCATGCAGTATTGGGAATCAAACCTAGGTCCTTGTGCTTACCAGGTAGGCACTTACCACTGACCTACCTCCCTAGCCCTGGTTCTGAGTCTTCTGTGTTTTCCAAATAGGCAGCATGTTGGGTCCACCTTAGTAGGCGCTATGATAAGATTGTTATTAAGATCGTTGTGTTAAGACCAGAAACTCTGAAATGTCGATTCCATCACTTCCTTAATTCCCTGCCTGCTGTGTAACATAACATATCCACAGGTCTGGGGATTAGGAGGTAGACATCTTGGAGCAGTGGTTATTCTGCCATGGACCTCCATTCTAAAGTGTTCTTCAAAGCAGTTTCATGGACCTACAATGAGGTAGATGAAGAATAGGCATCTGGTCCTTAGCATCCCCCCCAAGAAACCTTAATCTCCCTAACCTGATGCACTTGGTTGCTTATCCTGTGAGCTCTTTTCTACCCCATTTACAAGCCATCAGAAAATTCAGTGTTGTATCTTGTAGGCCACTGTTTCTCAGTCCTCCACCTCTTCTTCTGAGTCCAAGCTGTCTTCTGTCATTTGAGTGGATTGTTGAAGAACAATTTAAATATCTTCTCACAACTGGAATCTCTTCGTGTCACTCTCATCCCATCCAGTCTACTCTTTTTTTTTAATTTTTATATTTGGTACAGTGTTGAGTGTGAGATGCATAGTGATCCTCCAGCATCACTTACAGGGAATCTTTTCAAAAACATGTTGAACTGTGACTGTACTCTGATGTCTTACTTTGTTTCCTATTATTATAATAAAATATCTGAGACTGGGTAATTTATTAAAAGTAAAATTTATTTCTCATAACTCAGGAGTTTGGGAAGTGCCCAACACTAGGGGGCACCGCCCTAATGGGGGCCTTCTTGTTCTTGCAGAGTCTTAGAGACGGTGGCATAGGGTATCATATGGGAAAACAGAACAAGTGTACCAGAGAGAGCTCACTTATAAAACAAAGAAACCCCCTAAAAGCCATTCATCCATTACTTTATTGATCCAGAAATGGATCAATCCATTCAGGAGGATACAATGTCAAATCTCAATCATTCCTTAAAGATACCATCTGATACCACTGTTTAATGCCTCGCAGTGGGCTCTGAATTCCAACATGAGCACTTTTGAACAAGTGAAGCTAGAGTCTGTGCAAGTGTCTTCCCATCATGCTCAGAAGGAGCAGAGCTGTGTGACCTGCACAGCTCCAGTGCACAAGCGCGTCCTCTCCTGGCACGTCAGCTCCTGTCTCTTCTCCCTGACTCCAGCTGCACTGGCCTTCTTGCTGTTCCTGGCCTTTCAGCCCATGAGCTTTCCCCACAGCTGTCTCTCCGGCTCTGCTTAGAGTGCCGAGCCATGGTTGCTGCACTTTATCCTGCGTTTTCTGTTGCCACTGGAACAAGTTATCAGAATTAAGTGGCTTAGAGAAACAAACACATTCGCTTTTGTAGATCAGTTCTTAACGAGGCTGTGTAGGACTCTGTGGGCTCTGTAACAAAATCGATTTTCTATTCCTTTGTGTCCTTGGTAGAATTTGGTGCCTTGTGACTGTAGGACTGACATTCTCATTTTTTTTTTTTCACTTGTAAGCTGCAGGCCATTGAGAGCTTCATTTTTGATGTAGCTCCTTACTCTGTGTCCAAAGACAGCCATGGTTTTGAGTGCTTCCATGCAGTAAATATTTCCTGTTTCTTCTTCCACTGCTATCATCAGATCTCTGAGCCTTGACACGTAAGGGCCTGTGTGATTATCCCAAGCTCAGCCACACTGCCCTGGGTCATTTTTCCATCCCAAGGTGCCTAACTTCAGTCATGCTGCAGAATCTCCTTTTCCTTGAAGCACAACACAGACATAGCTTGCAGGATTGTGGTGGCATCTAGCTGCCTGGCTTCATTGGCTCTGCGACCTGGCTAACAGGTGGGTGGTTCATGATACTTCATGCTGTGTCTGGGTGCATCACGAAGGCATGGCCTTGGGTCCTATATTTGGTATGTGCCCTCTTCCTCCCTCACACCATTTTGCTGCTCTGTAACCTGGCCACCATGAACTAGACAGTTGTGTCCTGCACAACCTTCTGCCAGGATGCAGGCCTTGGGGCCTGTTTCCAAGGGCCTGACTTAAAACTCTCCATGAAGTGAAGGCCAGGTGTGGTTGTCAGCTCACTAGTTCGCCGGTGCAAGTTCCCTTCTGTCTCAGCCTGCTCATTCTGCTTATTTTCCTGTCTTGTGTTATCACAGAGTGGCGCTGTGGGGTTTGCTTTTTCTCTTCCCAAATGGACAGTACATAGCATAAAATTTGGGATTCTCCCTTTAGATGGTTTTAGTAGATTGGCCACCTACAGCAGACAATGATTTCAGTCGAATATCTGCTCTACCTTTATCCCTAGCAAGAGCACATCTGATCCCTCTGTGCACAAAGATTGTGTGTCTCAGCTTAACCCACACAGGGCCATTTCACTATGCTCTGGCCAATGGGCTGCAGTGTGAGCGACATGTGAGGCTGCTGACAGGTGTCCTGTCTCCTTGTACCTACTGACTGGGCTGCAGAGGTCCTGGCTACACTTGAGGGCTTCTTCTAGGGTTATCCTGTCACCTGAAACCAAATCTGAAATATTAACTCCTGGAGTGGTGACTGGGGCCAGTTTGCCCTCAGCTCCTCGTGGCTGTTTCTGATACCAAAGGCATTTTTCCTGATACAGTGATTCACTGCCTCTGCTTTAAATCAGCCAGGAACAGACTAATCTCCCTTGACCTGGTGCTCTATTTGCAGCAGTGACTCTGGTCCTCATGTGATTGCAGGACCAGGACCAGCTTTGTGTGCCTCAACACAGAAAGTGCTGGCCTTGGCATTTCCTGGTACCCCAGAACATGGGAACATTTTTGGGGTGATTTTGTGCGATCAGGACTGTCCTGGCTAAGGCAAAGGACTACAGATGATAATTGCTGGTCTGAATATAAGAATCAATATTTGAAAATGTACTGAGTGGGAAGCAGCATTTTTTGAGGGTAGGAAAGGGAGAAGCATAGACTCAAGAAAGATGAAATGGGCCATTATGGAAGGAAGCCTCCCACCAATCAGCACAGTGGATTCCTGAAAATCACTTGGTACTCTAGACTGGTTTTTGAGTGCTGACATGATGAGAATTATTATTTCCATGTCAGACTAAAAATTGGAAAAAACGGAGTTTATTAATAAAGTGGGCCATTGGTCCCTTCCTGGATTACAGATCTTAAATGTCCAGCTGGCATCGGAACATGCTTCCCCAATCCTTACAGACCAGAAGCACGTCTGGCATCCTTCTTAGTTTTCTCTCCGCTTAAATACCTATGTGGTTTCCATGGCAATGGGATTCTTTGTAATTAGTTTTGTTTTCCTGTTATGTTTACACCATCTTAACAAGGGTGGGGAAGGATTGAAAGAGTAACAACATCTTAACAAGTTTGGGCAAGGCTAAACTAAAGCTTTGCTTGCTAAGATCAAATTAACCCAATTGAGAGTAGACACCTCCTACGCCTTGGTGTCTCACATTTATACTTGGTGTCTCTTGCACTTCTGTCCTATAGACCAGGAAAAATCTCCCAACTTGCTTGGAAATAGATATGGCACAGAACCTAGAAAAGGAAAGGGGGTGCAACTAGACCATCACTGATGTGACTTTGGCCTTCCAGTAGCACTGTTCAAAAGCAGTGGTTCATGTACAATTTATTCGTGACTAATAGTACATATTTTTCAATTCAGCCACTCATAATCAGCAATATTCCCTTAGGACAGAGAATTATTTGAATTTAAACAAACACTTATTGGGCAACTCTAATTGGTCAAACTAAGAAGCATTTAGGTTGATTTAGACTGTTACTGAGATCTAATTAGCATTCCAATTTAACAAACTGTGCTAACTGGTCCCTGAAGGTTCATTAGTGAAGCTTCCTTTGCTTCACAAATGCTCACTTAGAATCCCACACTCAAGAAATGCATGAATTGAATCACAACTTCACTTTCAAGAATGGTTCCACCTCCAAATTTAGAGAATTTGCAAGTCTCAGTCAACTGTTTGGATGACTTGAGTGCCTACTGTGTCCCTTCTGTGAGTGTCACAGACTTCACCAGCCAAAATTCAGCATTCAGAAACCCTTAGCTGGGAGCAAAACATATTTGGAAATAGTATTAATTGAAGTTAGGAAGTTTTAATTAAATAAACATAGTTTGAAATGAAAGAAGTCAAGCTATATATGAGATTGCCTATTATTTTTTTTCCATTTATTTTTATTTTATTAAAATACAAATGTCAATCAGACAGTTTCAAGACACCTTAACCATACAGAGTCAATGAATTAATACATTGCAAACTGTTTTCATAACGTTTTGGTATTGTACAAGGTGCATACATGAAATTATATTTACAGGTTTTTTTATAGCTGAATTATATCAAAGATTCAATAAT
>PVKA01029041.1:9812-28798 GCA_004027165.1 Ctenomys sociabilis | reverse complement strand
CTGGAGAGTGTGCCCGAAGAAGATCACAGGACTTGGGAGGGCCCCCAGGGGCCCTGTCAGCTCTAAGTCACAGGATCCACCTGCTTCCTGCGTGTGTTGCCCACCATTGGGCCAGCTCTGACATTGACATCCCCAAACTGCTATGGGCCTGGGGCTGCTGTGAGAAGCAGAAAGACCTGCCCAGAGTAGCAGGGCCCTGCCCCAGACAGCAGGACAATGGGCTCTCCCAGCATGCACGCATGGGAGTGGGTGTCAGCATCAGGCCCAGGGCCAGCAGAGAAGCCGAAGAGGAGTCCCTCCTGACCAGGCCTCCTTGGGATGGCACAGGAAATGGCCTTGCCCACCCTCTGGAGGCGAAGAAGGGGCCTTGTCTCCCAGCTGTTCTCCCCATACCCAGGGCCTGGATGGCTCCAGCAGCAACACTGGCACTGCCCAGCCCCCAGCACACCTGGGCCTGGGAAGACACCAAAGGCTGCCCAGGAAATCTGGCCACACTTCTCTGCTTTCAGCCTTAGCCAGCTAGTGACAAGTAAAACCAGACAATGCCCACGTGTTTTGGAACATTTATGTAAGATTGTCATATGAAATGTATTTGGGAACTACATTAAAACTTTTAACTAAAACCCTGGCTTCCTGCATGCCCAGGGGCCTCAGGAAACCAAGACTGTCTGGGGCCATCTACACCTCCAGGGTTAGGGCATACCCCCATGAGCACCACACCTGGCCAGGTGTTCCAGTATCTCTCCCGAGCCCAGCCTCTGCCCAGATGTGCCCATCCACCTGAGAACAGTGGTAGCTGGGAAGGGAGGGTACTGTCCCTGGGTCCCTGAGCCTGTCCCACATTTGTTGGTAGCCTAGCAGGAGACCTGGTCCAGCTGGTTCTTCAGCCCTGCTGCCCAGCCCCACACACAGTGTCCCCTCTGGGCTTTGTGTGGGGCCACCCAGCCAGGTGAGTGGGCTGCAGGCTCCTGGGGATGCTGCTCAGTTGCCAGGCTCTGGTCACCATGGCCACGAACTCTTCGTCTGTGTCCACAGAGGCACTGAGCCCACAGTAGTAGTCCTGGAATTCCGCCAGGGTGACCTATGGGCACACGAGCTGTGAAGGGAGCTAGGCACCAACTGCCTCTGGAGGAAGGGTCACTGCACAGCCACTCACCTGCCCATCCTTGTCACGGGCATCAAAGTTGTCAAGGAAGTGACACAGCACCTCCTCCTCTGTCCACTCCCCGCTGCGCACTCTGGGGTGGCTGCAGCCACTGTATACTCCACGGAGGTCATCCACAGTCACTACACCATCTCCACTGTGGTCCAGCTTGGCAAAGGCCGCTGCAATGATGGCCTGCCGGGCCTGAGACATGGGGGGCTGGAGACAAACAGGGAAGTCACCTCAGCAGGTGCCTCATCTTGGACAGGTTCCACCTCACTGACCAGGTCCCCAGATAACCCAGTGGCACCCGCACCAGCAATGCCCACAAAAACTCCTCCAGGTCCAGCGTCCCACTGCCATCACGGTCCCAGAGCCTGCACACAGCCTCTGCCTCCGCTGGCTCCAGTGCCAACTCCAGCTCAGCCAGGCCTTTTTGCAGTTCCACCGCATCCAGGGAGCTGCTCCCATCCTGATCCAGACGGCGGAAGAACCTGTGGGCAGGTGGGCGGGCAGGGGCACAATTGGACTGGGCTTGCAGACAGGAGTCCCCAAGGTGCAAGAAGGACCCCTCACCTGGCCAGGTTCTGAATGCCTGAAGGTCCTCGGGCCAGACACTGCGCCCGCAGCTTCTCCATCGTAGTCTCCACAGTGGCCATGCTGGCCAGCTATGGGTAGCTGGAGAATGAGGCACACAGAGGTCCCCCTTGGCCCGCCAGGTACAGACTGTGTGCTGCCCAACCCCACAGCACCCCTCCCTGCTCACTTGGCCTAACTCTAACCTAGTCCTGCCAGCTCTGCCCTCGTAAGCTTTGCGTTTTGTTGTCAAGATGGTTGCCTAGGGAGGTGGCTCTGGAGACTGGGAGGGGCCATTAACTCTCCGTGTGCTGAGACCTGCACACTCCTCCCACCTTCAGCCCTGGGGTGGAGCCAGGTCCTGTCAGCCTTGTAGCCTAGGAGAGGAGGGTGGTTACAGCGCTGCAGGGACAGCCACCTCCTGGAGACAGGGAGGCCTGTGCAGCTGCTGTGACCCAAGGCAGGTGCCTTTCCCTCTGCTTGATGGGGCAACTCAGAAGAGCTCCAGGCAGCTGGATCCTATTTACTCCCAGCCGAGCCCAGACCCAGTAGTGGGAGGGAAATTGTCAGATTCCATGAATGCCAAGCCAGGACCAGTTTCAAGATAGTAACATTCACTGAGACAAAAGCTGTTTCTGGTAGATGTAGGAGCCAGTCACAGTATTGTCATTACAGATCTTTTGTTGATTGTTTTCCAGCCCTCAAACCTCACTGCCAGGCTCAGTGAAGAAACAGCCTTGACCCCTGATAAAGCAGAGAGAAACCAAGGCCCGCATCACAGAAGGCCTTAGGCAGAAAGGTGGGCCATGGATGGTCTTCCAGGACCATGTGTGCAAGGCCTGTCTGGGAGAAGCCAGGGATACAGCCTTTCCAAACGTGTGGACTCCTGTCACATTCATTTCCAGAAGTGACTGCTGTATGCAGAGGTCAACCCAGAGATTATGAGTGAGCAAGCTCAATTCGATGGGGCATGAGAAACCCCAGTAACATTGCACTGCATACATTACGGTGACTCAGTGACCCAAAGTTTCCAGAGTAGGCAGAGAGATCCTTCATCTTTGATTTTGGTTTCTTTGCAGTGCAGGGGGGGAACAGAGGGCCTCTGGGTGGCAGGTGAGGTGAGCGCTTGCCCCAGAGGCAAGCAGCAAGTGGCACTGTACTTTTGTGAGAGTTTTTCTATGGAAAAATGTAATCTATGGCTGTAAACTGTGGCTCATGACAGAGTACTTCCCTACCGTGTGTGAAGCCCTGATTTAACTTCCAGCATCACCAAGATACAAAGAGTGAATACTACTAAAAAGTCACCACTTATTGATCCATTTGAAGTACTGGGGATGAAACCTGGGGCCTTCATACCAACAAGCTACTCTCCAGTCTTTTTGTGTATTTTTTTGACACAGGGTCTCACTAAGTTTCTAAAGCTGGACTCAGGCTAGTAATCTTCCTGTCTCAGCCTCCAGTGCTGGCATTGCAGATGTGTGCCTCCTGCCCAGACCCAGCTCTTAAAACTGAGGTGCTAAGGCTGGGTGTGTGGCTCCTTGCTAAGTGCTTTCCATGTGTAAAGTTCAGCATGCCATGCCGTTTGTAAAGAACAAATCAAAAACAAGTACAGTTGGGCATGGCGCTCCCCCCCATAATCCCAGCACTCGGGGAGGCTGGAGAACCCCAGTTCAATGCCAGCCAGTGCTACAAAGTGAGACTGTCTTAAAAAAAAAAAAAAAAAGCTGGCCAGATAGCTCAGTGGACTAAAGCATCTGCTTAGGAAGAATGTATCGGCCAGGCACAATCCCCAGCATGTGCCTGTAATCCCAGTGCTTGGGAGGCTAAAAACAGGAGGATCACTACAAGTCTGATATGTGTAGTGAGACCCTGTAGGCCCTGCACTAAATACATTTAAAAAATTTTTTTTCAACAATTATCCCACAAATCTGTAAGCAGCCCTAACCCTCCAGACCTGGAGAATTATTTTAACCTCTGTGGGCCTCAGTTTCCCTGGGTGTCAAGAGTAGTGCCTGTAACTACAAAGACGGTACACAATAGCATACATAGCCTGCCTGGCACTGTCAACCTCATGTCTCCAGGGCTCAGCAGGGGCCATAAACAACACTGTCCATGAGCCAGGACAAAAGAATGAAGGACCCATGCCAAGAAATGGTGCGGTTTATTCTCAAGCACAGACAGGCCCCAGCCAGCCTCCCCTCTGTTTCATCTGGAAGAGAAAATGGGTCGGTTGTCACTGCTCGGAGGGGCCACTGTTAGATGCCACTGTTGATGTGAGGTCCCAAGGGCTTGGGTAGCCACCACCCTTTCTGGCTGTAGGAGACACTGCCCCAGGCAGGTCCTGGCCCCCGAGTGGGCTGGGCATAGAGAGATAGAGAGGTACAGGCATCTCCCTGTGCCTCACTTGATAAAAAGCAAAGTACCCTCAATGTCTTGAGCCAAGAATGGCACCATAGAAACAAGGAATTAAAAAATAAATTCTCTATAAAAACAGCTGCTTGCTACACAAAGACGGGCGCCCTGGAGGAAAGAGACCCCTGGCTTCTTTTGAGCCCAAATCCTGTTCCTTCAGGGGCTCCCAGGGCATGTAAGGCACGGGTGAGAAGGAATGAGACAAAAATCCCTGCCTTGAAGGAGGGACAGTAAAAATTCCATAAAGAAAGTAAAGTAGATAGTGCTTCTTAGCCTTTTGGCTAAGATCAAGTAAAATAAAATGGGAAGGGTTGGGGAAGAATTGCATCAAGTAAGGTGTTCGGGGTGGCCTCTGACAGAACTGGCATTAGAGACCTGAGTGACAATTCTATGGGAATGTGGGGAAAATGCTGTCGAGGCAGAGAAAAGGCAGTGCACTGGCCCTGGGGCAGGATGTTAGCAGGAAAATGTTAGGAGCTGCTTGCTTTTTCCTGAGCAGTCTGGTGGCCAGCTTCTCCTGCTGGCCTAATCTTTGGGGATCAAAGACTGAGGAGAATATTAGATTATTTATATCTAGGATGGAAAGTATACAACTAAAGAAAAAATGGCATGTGGCTTGAGGCTTCTTTTTTGGGTCTAGGATAAAAAAGAAAAAGCTTTCTTTTTTAAAGAAAAAGCTGTAGGCCTGGGTTACGGGATAGCCTACCTTGAAGGAACAATAATCAAAACAAGGACTGCATGGTGCCATACACACTCAAGAGGCTGAGGCAGAAGGATCACTGTGAGTTCAACACCACTCTGGGCTACAAGGTAGCCTGAACTATACATCAAAACCCTCAATAAACAAGACTCGCCAAGGTCCTATAATCCCAGTACTCAGGAGGCTGAGGCAGGAGAATCATTTTGAACTCAAGACCAGCCTGGGCTACAAAGTGAGCTCAAGGCCACCTGAACTGCGTAGTGAGACACCATCTCAAAAAGATTTTTCTTAAAAAATCAAAACAAGAGGGAAAAACAGGAGAGAATCTCAAATCCTGTGGGACTTGATGCCATCAGCCCTCACCAAACAAAGTTCCAATCAGACGCACCTGGTGCACAGAACCCTGCCCAGGGAGCAGTGAGGTTTGCACAGCCTGGCTTAAGAAGAGGCCCAGCCTGGACTCAGAACAGGCAAAGGCAGCCAGCTCTCAAACCAGAATGGAGATTTGGCTTAGTACTGCCAGCTTTTCAATAAAGGTAAGGGATTCAAAGTTTCATTTTCTTGGTAACCTGTCTGAGCCAAACATCTGTGTATGTCCTATTCGAAAGTTGGCCCTTTTGGCTTCTGCTGCTTGGCCAGGATCATTGCTCTGCCCTAGGGCTGCCCCAGTGGATGGCAGCCCCATGGGACCGTCTGCATCCCGTCTGCAGTCCATGCTCCAGGGCTCACACTGTGGTCCCGAATACCGCAGGCTGGAGGTGATCTTCCACCTCCTCTTCGTCCTCCTCCATGGTGCTGTTGGTGAGGGGTGGACCTGGCCCACCAGGAAGCAGATGGCCTGGTACACTGTCCGGCAAGGGCCCTAGACGCTCAGCCTCAGCCAGAGTAGCCAGCAGTGCGACCAAGGGTGGCCTCCGCTGACAAATGTCCTGCAGCAGCTTGGCTCGGGGCTGAAGCTGCCCAATGAGCTCATCTCTCTGGCGCACAGCAGCCTGCAGGCTGTGGACAGCAGCCTCAGATGTCAGGAGTTGCTCCTGGAGAGCAGAGATCTCACTAGCAGGAAGGCAAAATGGCAGTTACCAGTTAGGGTACTAGGGGCCAGAAGGCTCTTCCCTGCTCCTGGCTTTCCCGAGGCACCCATCATTGCAGGATAAAGTTCATGTTCCCCACCACTGCTTTAAGGTCACCCCTTGTTACAGGCTGCCTCCCTATTCCTATACTGAAGCCCTAGCCTTCCCTTTACCCCAGGGGATGGTATATAAGAGGGAGCTTGTGGGAGATAATCAATTGCAATATCCTTTTAAAACCAGACAGAAAGCCAGATGGGAAGGCTGAGAAGGAGGACTGCAAATTAGAGGCCAGAGTGAACAACTTAGTAAGACTGTGTGTCAGAATAAAAAGGGCTGGGCCGGGGAGATAGCTCAGTAGTCCTGAGTTCAATCCCCAGTACCACAAAAAAAAAAAAAAAAAAAAAAGTATCAAAATAAAAAGGGTGTAACTCTATAGAACACATGCAAAACAAGAAGAGGGGGAAAGGGAGAGAAAAACAAGAGGGGAGAGAAAGGGAAGGGGAAAAAAAGGCTGGGATGAAAAAAAAAATTGGTGGGCCAGGCCTGGTAGCGCACAAGCCTGTAATCCCAACACTCAGGAGGCTGAAGCAGGATTGGGCTACAAAGTGAGCCCAAGGCTGGTCTGACCTGCATAGCAAGACCCTGCCTCAAAAAGACCAAAATATAAAAAACTGATCTCATCTTTCCCAGCTCGAGAACCTACCATGCCTAATACCTACGCTGTAGGCACCACTCAATACCAACTCGTTTCAAGTTAGAAATCCAAACTTCCGTCCTTCGCCTCAATTTTACATATGCATGACTAATTCGCCTTTGTTTTTTACTTATACCCGCCCACAGCAGTCGCCTGCCCATCCTCCCTTTCTAGTCTCGGCTCCGCCTCCTCCCACCTCCTGGACTGCACCTGGCCGCCCAAGGCCTTACCGGTCCTTGGCGCGGCCCAGCTCGTCCAAGGCTGCGCGCAGCTGCTGGTCGTAGCGGGCCAGACGTTCGGCCTGGGCGCGCACTGTGCGCTCTGCAGCGTCCAACCGGGCCTCCAGCTCCGCAGCGCGGCGGTGTACCGCCACCAGGTGCGCGTTGGCCTCCCGGATCTGTAGGGCGGGCGGTGCGGACATGGCCCCCTCCGCGGTCTAGGCCCGGCCACGCCCCTGGGCCGCCCGGAACAGGCAAGGTCTCATCCCTGGGTTGGCTACGGTCCGCGAGGACTCAGCCACATTGGTTGCAGTCTCTGCTAGACCTCGCCCAAGGGCTGTGCTGTGCGCTCCTTGAAACTCCGCCCTAAACTCGGCCTAACTCCATGACTGGTCAATATCTTGACAGACCACGCCCCCAGTTAGCCTTATATCCGGCAGCTCGCTCTTCTCAAACTCTAGCAACAGGATTGGGCACATCTTCCAGATGAACCCCGCCAGACATAGAAACTAACACTAGGACTGGCCTGGACCTCTAGAACAAGCCTGACCACGCCCACTGAAACCTGCAGCTGTCCTCTTAGATCTACATCATTGGCTAAATTGCCACGAGGGTCAGTCCGAAGTATGGTCAAGCTCCTCAAGCAAAGCTGCAGACCCCCGATTGGTCAAGTTCCTGTCAGATGCTGCCTTCGATTCTCACCACGCCCCCAAGCCAAGAGCCTACTTTTTCCAACTCTGGGCTTGGGCCTGCTGCAGTCTGGGCTTGGAGTTCGTCCGGCTAATATCCTAGCACTACGACTAGGCACCGAGCCATTAAAGCCTGCCCCTGATTCTAGCCACACCCCAAAAATAGTAGCATGCGGTTCTGACTTCATTTTGGGAATGGGCCAAAGCGTATAACCACGCCCACCACGTTGTGGGCCCCGCCCCACAACGATGTTTTCCCCCTTCCCCAATCAACTAAAGCCTAGCTTGCATCTTACCCTGTGCATAAAGATAGCTCTGGCTGGCACCTGTGAATCACCTTTGGTAATCAAATTATCCCTAACCTAAGCCTCTGAGCTGGGACTAGCGACACCTGTTCTCATTGATCGCGGCAAGCCTTAGTTTCCCCTTCCTGGTATCAGCCCAGGCAGGGGTGCAAGGGTCTCCTTTCTTTAGGCCTTCCCTAGCGCCTGCGCGACCTGTGTACTTTGTCTGCGGGGCTCAATAAAGTTGCGAGCTTGTTGCCGGCCCGTCAGGCCGAGAGGCTGCGCACGCTGTTGCGGAAGTCTCGCGACAGCAGGCGACGAGCTGCCCTTTGGAGTGTGGTAACTGCAGGATCCGCTGTACGTGGTCCCGGCTGAGCTGCCATGGCAAAGAGGCTTCTGAGTCTATACACGGACATTCCGGACGGCACCGACTGCCACCGCAAGGCCTACGCTAGCACCACTATCGGCGGCGCCGTCGGTGAGCGCCGGCCGGGTTCTAAGCGCCGAGAGCGCGAGGAGGTCGTAGGGGTTACTGGGGCCGACACGGGCGGGTCACGGGGCGGAGAATGTCGCGAAATCCTGCGTGGCTGTCATCGGTGTGTATGGAAGCCGGCCGCGGAGTCTCGTGCGTGTGAGCTAGACGTGGTGGTGGGTTCGTGGCCCGAGGCCAGAGGTCCCTGAGTGGTGGCGTCTGGGGCAGGCTGTCACCAGACTGCGGGGAGGTAGAGCGTTGTGCGACAGGGCCAGTATCATGGTCCCCACAGGACCTTGCAGTGGAGTGACCTTGCTATGGTGCCTAGAGAAGGTCTAGACAGCTGAGAGTTTCGGGGTTCGAATAGGTCTTTTTAGGGCCGAGCGGTGGTAGGTGGCCAAGGACATCTGAAGCTCTTACTTTGCTCACCAGAAGGGTACTTGATTAGGTGAGTCAGAATCTCCTAGGACACCCTGTGGAGAGGGGTTTGTAAAGGGACCCACAGCTCTGGAATTCTCCTGCAGGGGAGGCCCCAGGGTCTCCTCCTTTACAGTCTCATAGTCTTTCACGGGCAAGCTCCATTTGTGGGAAGTATAATAAAAGGAACCTCTCGGATTTTTGAGTTGTGTTTTTTGTTGTTGTTTTGTGTTTGTTTATTTTTTGTGGAACCGGGGATTGAACTCAGACCCCTGTGCTTGCCAGGCAAGTGCTTATTCTACTGAGCCATCTCCCCCGCTCCGGTTTTGGTTTGTGGGAAGGGTTTTTGTGGTACTGGACATTGAACTGAGGGCCCCGGTACTGAGCTACATCACCAACCCCATTTTATTTTTTGAGACAAAGTCTACCTAGGACACTTAAGTTGCCCCAGCTGGGCACCAACTTGAGCTCCTTCTGCCTCAGCCTCCAGGAATATTCCTAGGTTCCAAGTGTTGCCACCACACCCATCCGGAGAGGATGGGATTAGCCACCTCCTTATCTTCAGCTGTGAGGAGGTTTGGCAGAAATTGAGTCTTCCCTGGGAGGCGACTATCAGTGGTTACTAACCATTTTCTCCATTTTTAGTAAGACTCGCATGACTATCTTCTCTTAGTTGGGACAGAAGGGCAGAGGGAGGCTGTATCAGCTGCCTGAGTCATGGGGACCCAGGCTTCTGACATGTGGGGCCTGAGGCCAGGACTGTTACCTCAGGGAACTGACATAGGGTCTTCGGGAGATAGAGCTGAGGAGGTGTTCCAGAGTGATGGGGTTGTGTGGATCGGCTTAAATGCTGAGTTTCTGGGAGAGCCTGGGGCACGAGATGGGGCATCCCTTGGGTCTCTGGGGAGCACTTTGGGTGCCCTGGAAGGCTGGTTGGGTTTTGGGATGAGTGGAGGCAGGGGTGTCACTGTAGGGTAGTCACTGAGTAGCAGTGACTACAGGCACATTCAGCTCTCTGGCAGGGCTTTTGTTTTGTTTTGTTCTTGCGATACCAGGGATTGAACTCAGGACTTTGTTCTTGCCAGGCAGGCTCTTATGCCACTGAGCTATCTCCCGACTTTCTGGCAGGTTCTTGAGGGACTCTGATGTTGGAGAATGCCTGGCAGAACTTTTCAGGGAGCCATGATCATATTTCAGGGCAAATGGAAGCAGGAGTTACCTGAGAGGTATTTTGGGGTTTTGGTAGGGGAGTATTTTGTTGCACTGGTAAGGCTGGGCATGGAACCCAGGGCCTGCACATGCTGGACAAGCTGCACACAGCTCCAGGCCCTCGAGGGATGGTGAGAGGTGAAGGGACCCCAGCCTGACCCTTGGTGTTGTGAGAGCCAAGAAGGCAAGGTCTGTACTGAGAATTAGGTGGGCTGCAGGGTGGGTGGAAAGGCTTGGGGAAAACTGAGCCAGTGTTAGGGTGGTGCTGCCAAGTGAGGGGCCTTTTGGGGGTCACTGCAAGATCTTTGGGGGGCTGGGTAAAGGAAACCTTGGCAGACAGGAATCATTGATCACTGTAAGATTTAGGGTGATCTTTGGCTTGAGAGCGGCCCTTCCCTTGCCACCCTTCCCTCTCCCTCCCCTGGGGAGAAGCACTCCCTTCATGCCCTGGGAGCCTCTGGCTCCTGAGGAATCTGGGCCCTGTGGTCACATGGTTCCTGTGGGTGGATCCTGGGCACCTTGGTAGCACACAGTGGATGTACAGATGGATGGGTCTATCTTTGGAGCCCAGTAACTTTGTACCCTGTGGGCCTCAGTCAGTTTTTGTTTTGTTTTATCTTAGCAGAAGAGGAAATATTTATTGTACTTAATTTTTTTCTACTGGAAATTGAACTCAGGACTTTGTGCTTGCTATTGCATTTAATTGTAGAATACTTTTTCTAAACTCCTTTCTCAGAAACAGTCACAAGAGCCAGCTATGATGGCATACACCTTTAATCCCAGCACTCAGCAGGCTGAGGCAGGAGGTTGAACATGAGTTCAAGGCCAGCCTGGGCTACATAGCTCGACCCTGTCTCAAAGGAAAAAGTTATAAAGAGGAAATTGTCCACTTTATGAAAGTTGCAAATTAATAAAAACGTAGTGTCAGGAAGCACCTTGCCATGTTCAGAGCTTGCTATAGCTTAGATGTTAGCTTCTCAGTCTTCAGTCAGGGGCAGTGGCAGCTGTGTGTCTCACTATATAGATCTCATTATCTACTTGTTTTCCTTGCTCTTCCCTCTGAAGAGACCGTAAGATGTGGGACAGGCAGTGATCTAACATTAGGCATGTCCTAGACTTTCTCAAACTCAATGGAAAAGGAAGATACTTAAGCATTGGAATATAAAGATACAGTTGCAGACTTTGAAATGGCTTTCAAAGCAGCAATCATGATGAATTGAAGAAGTGAAGTGTTTGGGCTGCCTAGGATGGAGAAATAAGGCTGTGGGCTATAACAAGGGTTTGGCCTAAACTGGCATCAGTTCTGGCCTTGATGACTTTTGCAGGGTGGGGTCTCACTGTGTAGCTCAGGCTGCCCTTGAACTCACAAGGTAGCCCAGGCCAGCCTCAAACTCAGAGATCCTTCTGGCTCAGTCTTCAGAATGCTGAGATTATAGATAAGCACAACACCCAGTATTGGTGGCAGGTTTCTTTGGTTTTTGTTTTGAGACAAATGTTAGTGAAGTCTTAAAAATATTCTTCCCTTTTGAAACCTGAAATTGGATGACACCATCACTCACAGGCTAAAATATTGTATTATGCACACATAAACAGTTCTCCTGCCACATGTTGGTACAGAACATCCCTATTTTTTTCACTTTCAACTTTTTATTTTATTCGTACATTATATATATATATATATATATATATATATATATATATATATATATATAAAATAACATTCATCATAGGAAGTTTGTACCTGTACATAATATATCTTGCTTCTTTTTTCCCCCTTTTTTCCTCTCCCTATAACCCTTTCCCCCTATTTATGAAACATTGTTTCCATTTTCTCCTTCTATTCATTTTTTTGTCCCTTCTTTCCCTCTTATCCATCCCTATTTTATTTATTTACTTTTATGGATGTAGGACAGGTCTAACTATGTAGATCAGACTTTGTAGTGATTCTCCTGTTCTCAGCCTCCCAAGTGCTGGGATTACAGGTGTGCTCCACCACACAAAGTCTTATTAGCCATTTCAGCACACCCTGGGAGCAGGGCCAGCACACCAAAATGGGGATTGAACCCTGGCTGCTGTGCTCTGCCTAATCAGAGGCTTTAGTCCGCTGAGCTATCTGGCAGATAGCCCTACCTTCCCTATTTTAGAAACACCCTGACTGATGAGGTATGGTGGTACATACCTGTGATCCCTGCACTCTGGGAAGCTGAGTCAGGAGGATCAGCGTTTTATTAAACAGATGACTCAGTGAGACTTTCCTCAAAAAAAGTGATGAGGTATAGCTCAGTGAGAAGGCCCTGGGTTCTGTGCCTTTTACTAAGAGAGAAAACCACCAAAACAAAACCCACCTCATGGGTGCAAATGCTAATCACCACTTGTCAGCACTGTGGGCTGACTTGGAAGCTGTGAGACACCAAGAAGCCCTCAGGCCTCCGGTGCGCTGTAACCACAGTGGCCACCAGGGCAGCAACCAGAGCTGATTTCAAAGCAGTAGCCTCAGGATGCAGAAAATGACATCAACTGTGATTATTTATGACCAAGTGAAGGGGTGAGTGGGCGAAGGTTTGCCCTGTCTGGGGTTGTGGGAAGCTCGGGGCTGCTGTGGGCAGTGGGGGCTGCCAAGTGGTCGAGACAGCAGGGCCCTTGGGGAGGGGATTGCCTCCTGGAATGGTTGCTAGAGGTGGGGTGGGGCTGTCTTTGGCCTCCAGAGGGAAATTAGAGTCTTGGGGGACTGGGCCACTTGCAGCCCTGTCTGTCCATGGCCTGAGGATCCCTGGGCCAGAATTGCTGGCCTGGGATGGGGTCAGTAGGTTCACTGCAGGGCTCACTCTGAATCCAGAAGGGGGAAAGAGCTACCAGACCCCATGGCCAGCCCCACCTGGGATGGGAACCCACAGTATCCTGCATGGGACTAGATGTCCCTCTCATTAAAAACTGAACAACCAGGCACACGTGGCACAAGCCTGTGATCCCAACACTCGCGAGCCTGGCAGGAGGGCCCTAAGTTTGAATCTCATCTGGGCAACTTAGCAAAACCCAGTCTCAAGAAGGGGCTAGGCTATAGTCCAGTGGTAGAGCACCGTTAGCTTGGAGCCCCAGTAACAAGAAGAAAAGAGAAAGAAATCTGTTTTAGCCAAGGTGCCCATATACCTCAACCTGCACACAACACCATCCACCTCTTAACAGCAAAGTTAAGGGGGCCCCGAATTTGAAAAGATAGGACCCACAGCTCAACCCACGTGTGATGGTGCACTCCCATAATCCCAGCATTCTGGGAGGCTGAAGCAGGAAGATTTCAAGTTCAAGTTCAGCCTACACAATTTCTGAAATGCAGCTTTGTGCAAAGTTCTTGGGTTCACTCTCCAGAACTGTAGAAAAAGAACCCCAGTTGTTTGCACTCACATCTTGTCTTACATCCTGGCCCTCATTTCCTTATCTGTGCACCAGAGCTGCCCTGATGAACTGCCCACACTGGGTGTGCAGAGGGCCCCCAGTGGGCCCTCAGTCCAAGCCTGGGCTCCTGGCTGGAGTACAGGGTCACCTCAGCAAGTGGGGCCCGAGGCTGAGGAACACTGGTCACCTGGCAGTTCTGTGTTGCTGGAGTGTACTTCCCTGACAGGGCCCCACAGGAACTGGCTCGCTTTAGGAAGCCCACTTGTGAGGAAGGAACCCATGTCAGGCAGCTCAGTGTTGGCTGTGCAGGGCCCTGTGTGTAAGAGGCCAGTGTCGAGCAATGTGGCAGGGTAATGACAGAGAGGACAAGCCAGCTGAGGTGGTGAGGCCAGGGCCATGTGGGTAACAGCTTGGCCAGCCAGGTGCCAGGGAAGTGCCCAGGAGAGCCGCCCGCACCAGGGGAGGGGCTGTGGGAGCATCAGGGACCTGCAGGCACTTGTGTTCTGACCTTGAAGAATGGGAAACCCTGGGCTCACACCTGGGAGCTGAAGATCTAGGTTCAAGTCCAGCCCTGAAGCTTGCAGCAGTGCAACTAAACCCAGAGAGCCTTGGACAGCCTGAAGCTGGGGCCTGAGCAGCTATTGGCTTCTTGTCTTACAGGCCTAGTCACCTCCACCTATAGCGTCGTACACAGGCCCCCGAGCTCTGTCTTCGAAGGAGTGGCCAGGGCCGGACGGTACACATTCACTGCAGGTGAGCAGGGGGCAGAGTGGATGGCAGAGGTTCCTGGCCCTACCTGGGTCCTGCCGTTTGTCCCAGTCCTAGGAGCATGTGCTGTAGCTGCTGCTTCTCCCTCATCTCTGCCATCACCCACAGTAGATACTGTGGGCTTGATGTCATCAGGGATGGGCACCAAGCAGGGTCCCAGCAGCCATGGGGGCAGGGGCGGTGCTGCAGGTACACATGCCAGGAGCGTCCCCCAACTCGGTGCCCTTCCATGTGCCATAGCCGCCATCGGGGCCATGTTTGGCCTGACCTCTTGCATCAGTGCTCAAGTCCGAGAGAAACCTGATGATCCCCTGAACTACTTCCTTGGAGGCTGCGCAGGGGGCCTGACGCTGGGAGCGCGCAGTAAGTGCCCACCTGCCCCACTCCCTTAGCTGCATGGGGTACATCTCAGGGAAGGGGTCGCTGCCTCAGCACAACTCATGGGGATGTGCCCCTGTCTGTCCTGCCCCAGGGTCTTTGCCTGTACTGTGTCCAGGCTTGGAGTGCTGCTCTCCCATCCTGTCCACCCTGCCTTATAGGAGGACATTGGCCATGGAGAAACTGTCCACTACTCTGGCCTTAAGGGCAGAGAAGTGCTGGTCCCTGCAAGGCTGCTTGTATCCCAGTACCCAAAGTGTGCAAGGTCCAGAGCTATACCCTGACCCCTCACTGGCTGCCCAGAAATGGGAATTGGAGGTCACCCAGGAGCAGGTGGCTTTTTCTGCAGGCAGCAGACCCGGGCACCCCCATGACCCATCCTCTGGAGTTGGTCTGATTCAGGGTGGGACATTCCAGCCCAGGCAACAGGGGAGAACTTGAGATGCTGCAGTGGCTTTTCTGGGGCTGGAGCCAGGCAAGCTAGACTCCTGCTGCAGAGGCCCAGACACAGCCTTCCTGGTGTGCCTCAGTTTCCCTGTCTGTAAATGTAAAGCCCACTGGCAGTTGAGCAGTTTACCCTTCCTTGAAGCCCAAGTTTGGCCCAGCCAACCAGAGTTCAGGAGTAGGGCCCCCCACCAAGTACCTGCCACCCTCCTCTCGTTCACAGTGCACAACTACGGGATTGCTGCCGGTGGCTGCGTGTACATGGGTGTGGCGGCCGCCCTTGTCAAGATAGGCCAGCTGGAGGGATGGGAGGTGTTTACAAGCCCCAAGGTGTAGCCCTGCTGCCTCCAGGAACCAGGGCCAGCCTGGAAATAAACTGTGTGTGTACTTGTGTGTGTGAGTGAGACAGTGTCCGCGAGTGCTCTGTGTTGGTTGAGAGTGTTCCATGCTAGTCGGGCCATAGGCCAGCATGTGAGGAAGACAGGCTCGGGCGGGTCTGAGATAAGATGCGCACACCCAGAGGAAGTTCGGCTCTTCACAGGCTACCCTGGCTGGAGTCTTACTGGCAAGGTCAAGGGCACAAGCATCCTGGCCCTGCACTGCTGGTGGCATCAGCTGGGCCGGAGCAGCCTTGGCTGGGTGCATCCAGTCCCTGTGCTATGGCCTATTCCAGGGTAAGCGGGGGCCTGCCGGGGGCCACCAACAAGTGGAAACCTAGCCCCACCGCCCACGCCCTTGTCATCCCAGCCAACACTGCTGCAGGTCCTGGGCCATCCTCTCTGGGCCTGGCCCCGGCCCCAACACCAGCAGCATGTGGAAAACACTCTGGGCCCCATACATGGAGCCGGCTCCAAATTCCTGAGCGTTGGAGCGGAGAGCCTGGGACAGGACAGCACGGTCCAGCCTGGCCCCAGGAGCCCCGGCCCATTCTGGCAGCCCTTGGTGCTTTGGCTGGGACATCAGGCCCAGGTGAGGGCCGATCAGGGAACCCAGGGGAGCATCTGTTTCTGCCCAACCCTGCCCGCCTGCTGTCAGGCGAGTGATTTAGGTGGCCCTGGAATGCTGGCGACGCTCTGCTCCAGCCCCCGGCTCTTTCCCCAGAACTGGTGCAGGCTTCTTGGCTGCCAGGAGGGAAGCAGCAGGCTCCAGCCTGTGTCATGGCCGTAAATCAGAGCTCAGCCCTGCCCTGGGGAGCTAGGCTGGCACTGCCACTGGCTCTGTCCCCTTTTCCTGTGTCCAGTCTCATCCTGTCTTACCTGCCCTCCCTAGGAGCCAGACAGGTTAAAAGCCAAACCCACCAGCTAAGATTAACCAGGCATAAGGGGCTGGGACCCCTGTTCTGGCCCTGCCATCTGTTCCTTACCCTCTGTGACCCCTAGCCTGGGAGAACAGCGTCACCTCTGGAGCTGGGTGTCTGAGCCTGTGAGTGAGCATTAAAATGAAGGCTCCAAGTTGGCCTGGCTGTGTCCTCCAGGGACACTTGAGCTTCCGCCCTGCCAGCGGGCAGGTGGACAGATGCCTACCTGTTCTGGGCACTGAGGGCCTCTGGCCAGGCTCCCGAATTAGCCCACACCATGGCCAGCAGGGCGCACCCCTCACCACGGCCTGGGCTGGGCCCACATGGGCTGGAAGGGCACAGGGTCCAAGGTCCTGGGTCTGTCACAGGAGTTGGTCCATGCCTCGTTTGTTGCCAGCCGCCATCTTGACTCCTTTCCTTGCAGCCCACTGGGCCGATGAGAAGAAACCCGGCTGCCTCTGCCGCCCACAGATCTGTTCCTGCCCAGGCACAGAACAGAGCAAGGGCCAGGTCAGCAGAAGCCTCCAGCTCGCCTCAGCTTCCCCTCTGTGCTCAGGGAGCCAGCAGGGGCTCAACTCACCGCCCACCCAGACTTTTCTGGGCCAGCAGCCAGGGCTGGAGCTGCAGTCCAGGCCCCCCAGCATGGGGCAGAAGGGGGCGGCTGATCACCAGGCTCCAGGGAGCCCCAAAACGCAGGCCCCCTTCCCCATAAATATTTACTAGGTTGTGAGGGGCTGACATCATCTTTGCCCCATGTGGGGGGCCCTGTCCAGAACATCCAGTCCCCCCCAGCCGTCAACCCTAGCAGCCCCCTGTAATAGGGTGGTAGGGCCCCTCCTGAGGTCTCAGGAGCTGGACAGGCTGAGGGGACAGAGGCCCAGCAGGGTCTTCTCTGGGGGCTGGGGGTTTCCTGTAGGGGGAGGGGTGTGCAGGATGAAGAGGTTTCCCAGGTGTGCCCAAGGGGGGACAGCTCCTCAGGAATGCAGACACTACCAGGGTCCCCCAGTTATTTGGGAACCAAGACAACAGCAAGATGCCAAAGGGACCCAGGTCCCAGTGACTCCTCTCCCACCACAAGGAAAGGATACACAGGGGCCAGGCCTAGTGAATGCTGTCATGCCAGCACTCGAAGGCCGAGGTAGGAGGATTAAAAGCTCAAGTCTCACCTGAAAATTCAGCAAGACCTGGTCTCAACAAAAAGGGCTCCCTCCCCAGTGGAGAGGCGAGAGGGAGGCCCTGCAAGGCTTCCCACCTGCCAGCCTGGAGCCCTCTCAGCGGCGTTATTCTTTTACTATTATTAGCAATTGTTTGGAAATGAGTGAGTTATTCTTTGAAAGAGTTCCCAAGTGCTCATGGCGATTGGAACAAAAGCAAGCCAAAGGGAAAAGAAAGTTCTCCAGCCAGGAGATCGAGGAGCCCTGGGAGCTGGCTGAACCATCCCCACAGGTTCCTCTGAGGAGCCCAGGGAAGTGCGGGGTGGGCTGGGGCTCTGTGGTGCCTGTAGCCCAGCTGCCATCTCCTGCACTGCAAAAGAAAAAACGCTACATGTGGGCAACCAGTGTTTGTGGGGCATGTGAGCTTCGGGCCTCTGTGGTCAGAATTGGTCTATAGCTCAGTGGAATAAGGGCTTGCCTGTAGAAGCCCTATTCCACAGGGGAAAGAAGAATCTGCCCACATTTGCCCTTCAACCTGGACTGGTGAAGGTGCAGTGGGCTCCACGCTCACCATGCCGCCTGTTCTTCCCTCAGTAGCCACCAGAGGGTGCCCAGGAGTACTAAATAGGACCATCCTGAGTCCACTGACCTCTGCTCCAGCCAGGGGCTCCTGTACCTCGTGGGGCCCCTGATCCTGTCTCCCATCCTGCTCTGGGGTTGGAGGGCTCTTCCTCAGCTGTCCCTACAGCTTCTTCCACACCCTTTATGTCCCAGCTGCAGTGTCACCTTTTGAGCTGTGCCCGGCAGCCCTCTGGTTCTAGTTTTGTGTGAAGCCATAACTCAGCTTCTAAACCTCACATCATTGATGTCAGAAGTTGTCGCACATGTCGCTTAGCAGAACATGTACCTCCCCAGGCACCAGGCTGGATCCTCACTATTGCATCCCCTGGATCTGCCTGGTCCAGGACAACCTCCGATGAGGACACAGCCTGCCAGTCCCACCCTGCAGTTCGTGGCTTTGGGGTCAGAAGCCACCTCCACCCTGATAACACTGAGCTGTGCGTCTGCACCAGGTGAAGCCTCAGACCACAGTCACATCAGCAAACACAATAGAGGGGTCCCCACCTTTCTCCAGGGCTCAGCATCTGAACAAGATATAAAAATGAGCAAATAAAGCCAGGCATGGTGCTGGGAGGCTGAGGCAGAAGGATCAGGCCCTGGCTCAAAACATAAAGGCTGGGATGAAGTTCAGTGTGAAGGCCTTGGATTCCACCTCCAGGGCAGTGGAAGTCTGCACGCAGGATTCCAGCAGAGCAGAGAGGGAGGCCAGCAGTAATCTGGGTGGGAAACACGGGGCCCTTCAGGCTGCGTTCTGCAGCCCTGAAATTCGTGTCTCTGGTCATTGCTCAGGGAGCTGGAAGTGAGAGCCCGGGATTTGCCACCCACTCACCCCACCCCCAACGTGACATCCACATCTTAACAGCCCTGTGAAGCCACTGTGGCCCTGGTCACAGGTCATCTGGAGCACCCCTACACAACTGGGGCCGCCAGTGAAACAGCCACTTCATGCCATGAGGAAACCGGCATTGGCAGCTCTCAGACCCCTTTGGTCACTCCACTGCTCCTTGGAACCTGGGTGCCGAGAGAGGCCTAATTTGGCCCCCACCTCC
>PVKA01029040.1:0-28715 GCA_004027165.1 Ctenomys sociabilis | reverse complement strand
CTCTCTGTCTCTCTGTGTGCTTGTGACTATTAATCCCAGATCCTTTACACTAAACTATATGTATGGCTCTTTTGTATTTTGAGATCCAGTCTTGCTAAGTTGCTAAATTTTCCAGCCTGAGTTCACAATGTCAGTCCTCCTGCCTCAACTCCCCAGAGTGGTGAAATCACAGGCATGAGTCACATATATACATTTTTTTCTTTTTTCTCTTAAAGAGAATAAAAATTAAGAAAAAAAGACACATAATTTCAAAACAGGATGATAGAATATTAACAATGATTTTTAAGTTGCATATTGCTATACCAATATGTACTTCTGCTTCACCTCTTGGTTAAAGCAATTACAAGCCCTTCCCTTTTTGGTTGGGTAGAGAAATAATCTCTAATACTTCATAGATATATGAGAAAATATGCCCATAGAGAATAGGGGATATATTTTTGTGGCCATTTTTTTTGTAAACACAACACAGCATGGACCATAAAGGCAAGGGAAATAGTCTGACAATATATTGTAGTATGATAAAGAAAATGAACCATAAAATTAAATAATTAATCCATTTCTATGGGAATTCCTAATTTTGGCCAGCACATACATTCTTGAAGATCTGAGTTCATCTCTCAGTTCCTTAGCTAGAAACCCTGACCTGTGGTCCTGGGCACAAGGGCAATGCTCCGTTCATAGCTCATTGGTTTCAGATCAGTCCTGGGGAGTCTAAGCACAGTTACTATCACTTCCTTCTCTAACTCAGAGGTGTCATTTGTATTTATCAATTTGATTTTACTTACAGACAAACTTGGAGGCTTTCTTACACATCTCATATAACTGTGCTTTGGTTTGTTGCTTGGTTTTCTCCATTCCTCAGGCTACTGATTATTCACGGCTGTCTCACAAACACTGTGGGACCCTGACCCAGAAGCAAGCTGAGACTGATTCCTTTCAACTCTGAGACCCACATTCTCTCCATTTGAGAAAAAGAACATGATAAATTCTTAAGGAAATGTTCTCCCTACAGCCTTTGAAAATATAAGACCTGTAAGTGCTACTTATTTTTATTCTCTTTCTCATGCTTCAAATTATTGAACAATGTTTGTTACATTACAAGTAGATCCCAGAAGAAAGGTCTCATGGATTCAGAGAGGGCTGCAAGATGGGTTGTCCTGAGTCAGACTCTAGAAGCCAAACACATCCCCTGGGTTCCCTGGCTTCACCATTCCTTACCTGGTCCTGATGAGTCCTCAGCACTCTTCTGAAGAGTCACCCAACAGCTCTAAATATTTAAAGCCCACATTCTGTTGCCAAGGAGATAAGCTTCTAGCAGTACTTTCCTCTTGAGGTTGCTTGTTGAATACATGTTGAGAAATGGTGCATTCTAGTCTCCAGCTACCATTTCATATAAAGAGGGACATGAAAATTCTTTAAAGCATCATCTCATTCAGTGTCCACATCAACCTAGGGAAGTGCTGTTATTATCTCATAAAAACTAGAAAGATGAAGGGGATGGAGATTTTATGATGCATACACAGAAATGATACGAACTTGGAATTAAAGCAAGGCAGTCCAACAGAGATCCTTTCTTCTTAACCACTCTCTAATGCAAGGTACAAAAATACATCACATGCAGAGGATCTGTGCAGAAACTACTCTTCTTTTTATAGCAATCCTGGGCTAAAGGCAGACTCTGGAGGGAGATAGATATGAGTTTCCATCTTGGCTCCTTCTCTAGGATTTTGGGAAGTAATTTAATCCATGTGTCTTCTTTCCTTCTATTGGATGCTAGAATAATACTTCTCTTACTCATACACTTGAAGTTATGTTGAATATAAAGCTGCTACCAGTATACATGTTATGTATTAACCCATAATAAGGACTACAAAATATCACTTGTTGTATGTGTTTATTTTATTTTAATTTTTTATGTATTTGTTATGGGGTCTCACTACTCCTCTCAGATTCATAGTGATCATCCTGATTTCAGCCTCCCCAGCATTGGGATTGCAGATGTGCACCACCATCCTGGTCTCAGTGGCCAGCTCAGTGCACCTGGGTGCAGAGCCTGGGTGTGACATGTGTTGCTGGGGCTCAAATCCCAAATTTGGCTGTGGATGAGTCACAGCCAATGTATGTTAACTATGAAACATTATGCTTTATTTTGACTCACTTTTCAAAAGGTAAGATTTGAGAAACAGGAGGAGCATAAATTTGATTATACCCTGCAAAAGGTAAGAACTTCTTTATATGTTGTCTTAAAAACTTAAAAAAGAAAATATAAAAAGTTAGACATGCAGCTCAGACTAAATACTCTGGATTTGATCCCTAAATACTGAATAACAAGGGAGCAGGAATTCTGAAAATGTGAGTTTAAAATGGACTTGTATCTGGTGATTAATTAAATCTAAAACTATGGGTACATATGCCATTGTTTTTTATTAATACATTATACATTCTTTTCAATTTATTTCTTCTGGTGGAAAAAAGCATGTATGATATCAGCATTGGAAAACATCTAATTTTGTTTCCTAGGAAAAGTTAATGCATAGGCTATGGCCAATTTTTCTCCAAAATTTCTAAATTTGTGTGTTTAGTTGATCAAGTAATTTGCAGTTGTAGATAGGATAAAGGCTTAGATTGATATATTACAGTACCAAGATTTACTAACATGTTAGCTATCAAACTCGTTGAAAATATAATAAGAGTGTTTCACATTACAGCACACCAGGTTATTAGTTAATGAATTACTTGTGTAGCTATATTCTGTACTAAATTTTAAAAGCAAATGAACTGACTTGCATTACATCCATAGAGCATGCTGCATGTATTACAATTTTAGCTATCATGAAACTAAATACCGAAGCACAGGGGTCTGAGTTCAATCCCCAGTTCTGAAAAAAAGAAAAAGAGAAGAAGAAGAAGAAGAAGAAGAAGAAGAAGAAGAAGAAGAAGAAGAAGAAGAAGAAGAAGAAGAAGAAGAAGAAGAAGAAGAAGAAGAAGAAGAAGAAGAGAAACTAAGTACAATCACCTGCAAAATTTATTTTATCAGTAGTTTGCTGATATATATTGCTTTCATCTTACAGTGTTAAAGTTGGAAGAAAATATCTCAAATTTTCTTTTGTCAGTAAGAAAATGATATAAAAAATTGTAGAAATAATTTACTCAGTGTAACAGAACCAGTTTAAATAAGGTTGGGCTAGGTCCTAAAACCTTTTTTTTTTTTTTTTTTTGATAAGTCCTCCCATTAAATATTACCATATATCATCCTGAAATTATATCTATTTGGCATCTAAGTAGCGCTTGCTACTGACTAAATGCATTTTCTGGGGAAAGCATATTTATAATTGTTTAAACACCATAATTTGTGCTTCATCTTTGCGCTATGTGGTATTTAAAAATTGCATTCACTGAGGTGGTAAAAGCATCCATAACTAAAGAATAGTTGGTAGCATTCACATTTGAAAGGTTTAAGAGAGCTACTCATATTACTCATTATGTGACACAGAAAGCTTACATGAAAAGAACTAGACATAGTTCATAGAAATAAATCCAAAAATTATGATTTATTTATGCCAAAATAAATTCAGAAAGTTACAAAAAGTCAAATTTAACACAGCCAGCTGAAACATCTAGGGGAAAAATCCTTCTATGGAAGCCTTAAATAACTTTCAATCACGTGTTTATATGTGCTAGAAGTCTTCCACTAACTTAATTTCTGTTCTGACAGATTGTTAATGTATGTGCACATCAAGATTCTGTGGTCTATTATGGCTTCTATCTGGGTGTCCTGCCTAATGCCTCATGAACTTAAAGGTGGCTGTAGTCAGGCGCAACAGCACTAATAGCACTGTAGGAGGCAGGGGAATCAGATACGGTGGCTCGCGGTGTGGGAGCGCGGTGGGATATGGTGTGCGACCATCGATCTTGAATTCAGTTTGTTCCAAATCCGTGTTTGAATATCAAAAAGTGGGGAAAAAACTCAACATACTTTTTTTTTCGCAAAAGAAATGATTGAAAACCAAATAAATAGTTCTCAGGATCCAAAATTACACCTAATAATTATTTCTCCAGGAAATAATTTTAAAACTTTCACAATGGTTTTTGTTTTTTAAGTCTAAGGTGGTTCTGACAGTTTTCCTCTTCATTTTACTGCTGTTATCACCAACTTTCTTTGGAGCCATGGTTGTGATATTTTGAGTGAATGAAATACAAACAACAATGAGAGACAGAATGGCAGTAATTGGTATGATACGACAAGCAGTATTATATTTAGAAGACCAGAATGACGGGCATTCCAATCATGACCCTTGTATTACACATTGTTATCTTCAGAGCAGTTGTTTAGTTCACATGTATAGCTAGTCAGGGAGAGAATCCTGCCAATTAACTGCTAGCT
Organism: Ctenomys sociabilis; assembly: GCA_004027165.1. Classification (NCBI taxonomy): domain Eukaryota; kingdom Metazoa; phylum Chordata; class Mammalia; order Rodentia; family Ctenomyidae; genus Ctenomys; species Ctenomys sociabilis. The sequence goes on along the minus strand of PVKA01029040.1, from coordinate 24,331 downwards.
TCAAAAACTTGTTGAAGATTCTCAGGATCACACACATACAATATTTAAATGACAATGGGATACCCTTCTCTGACAAAACTAAACAAATAAAGGACCATTTTGTATCTGTATATTCAAAATAGGATAGATATACAGCTATATTCTCTTAATTCAGTAAATAGAAAGATTTGTACTAATACTGTTTGGACAGGATATCATGTCTGAATCTTGTACTATGAATAACCACTAAAAAGATAACAATATGCAATGTATTAATTATTGAAACTGTCCTACTAATTGATTTTGAAACTGTCTCATTCCCAGTTGTTCCTAATAAAATTATTTTGAAAAAAACGACAGCAATTAGAACACATTGAGGAATGTTTTTAAAGCACTGACACAAGTACTGCCTGCTGCCTGTGTGAGACCCGCTTAGACAGAAGAGCCACCCTTGTGCCCCCAGGGGGACCATGTGTCTGAGAAGTCTGAGTCATTCTCAAACAAATCTCAGGTTAGAGTTTCAGTTTGACTACAGGACAAAATTACTAACACCAAGTAGAGTTTTTTTCAGTCTTTGCTGTTCCAGTAGTGGGAAGGTTAGACTTGGAGCCATCTATCATGTGAGGCATCACTGCATCTACCTTCCTGGCTCCTGCCTTCACACCCTGTGCTTCTGGCTGTCTCCAGGAGAGCTAAGAGGATTTCTCTCCTGTGTCTCTGCCATACTCTCCTGCCTTGGTGCCACAGAAGCATGGGCCAAGCCGGCGCTAGTTCAAGAAAAATAAACCCTTCCTCCTTTAAGTTGTGTGTGTGACAGGATGCCCAAGCAGCAAGAAATGACTAAGGGAAGGTCATGTACTCATCTTCTAACAGACATGGAAACCCTTCCATTGGACTGAACTTGAACTCTGCTGCTCAGTTATGACAATATGACATTTGTTGAAGCACTAAGACATGCCCTTAAACCTTGTGCAGCTTACTCACAGTGTAGCTTTTAGAAAAGGGCCACAAATATGGAAGCATGTTATAACTTTGTGTGATTTTTTTTGAAGAATGGAATAAGACTTGAAATTATATACATACTAAAATTTTAGGTTCTCAGAACAGTTTTTTTCTTTTTTAAAAAATTTGATGCAGGGTCTCCCTACACAGTTCAGATTCATAGTGATCCTCCTGCGTTAGCCATTCCAGTGCTGGGATTACAGACATGCACCACTAGGCCTGGTATTAGGCCTGCAGTGCACACCCAGCATGCAGTACTCAGGAGCAAACTCAGGTCCTTGAATTTGCCAGACAAGCACTTAGACCACTCATCCCCATGAAAATAGTTCTTAATAATTCAGGGATCCATTTATTTTCTGTAAGGTATACATTTTTCTTCCAAAGAGAAAAAACTACATTAAAAGGACTCCCTTAAAAATCTCTGAAAAAAAAAACCCAAATAGTTGTGGAAGATGTAATTATTTGGGAACTTTAAAGGTAATATATCATTGTTCCAGGATGTAGCATCTGTGGGGAACAACCCAAGATTGGGTCTTCGCTCCCTCCACTGTCTGGACTCAGAGCCTAGGGCCCTGTGGAAATGGGAGTTACACAATAGGACACTGGCTTAGCTGCACAGGATGGACAGGAGGGACCAGAAGTACAGAAAAGCCTCATACAATAGAAACAATATGATAAGGTAGGTGAAAGAGCAGGCGTTAAGTTTAGGAACAGACGCAGAATAGAAGCAGGCGGGTACAGCCACCTCATTCTCTTTTCTTTTCTTAATGACTGAAGAAAATGATAGCCACAGATAACTAATCCAATCCCTCAAATCCAAAAACAAAGATCAGACCCAAACACAGCACAAATACATCTGCAATTCTTGCCTACATTACACATTTCTAGGATCCAACTTTCTGTGTATTTTACTTTTTTGATGTACCACAGAACTATGGATGCTAGAAGAATTTCACTGCTTTTATACTTCTGTCTGACTGGTTTACCTCTTGGTATTCAGTTGGGTTAGTGCTTTGTCTTAATCATTTTTAGTTTGTTTTTTGATGTTTGTTTCTTTTTTGCTTTGTTTTCCTTTTTTTTTGATTTTGTCTTTTTCTCACTGTTCTGTTTCATCCTGTTTTGTTTTTTCTTTCAATACTTTTGGGAATTTTTTTTTTTTTTTGGTTTGGTGTGTGCAGATACTTTTGTTTGCTATTTATATTTCACTATTTTCTGTTCTTCTTTTCTCTTTTTCATAAATTGATGTCTAACTTTTCTTTTTGCTTTATTCTAGCCATTCTCTTCCTCTTTCTCATGAACTATCTCAATTGGATTTATGATAGTTCATGTGCTTAAACGTTGTCTCTTCTCCTTTTGGTTCACTTCAAAACTACTGGGCCTTTTCTTCCAATCATCCTGCCAGTATCCTATAATTGCCCACAACACCGATGGTCTTCCTATACCCTCCAACCTGGATGTAACTATATTTAACCTCATTCATTTCTCCATCCTCTACCCATCTCTCTTGAACTCTCTACCCCTAACAAGATAAAGTCACTCTTTAAGTGGGAAATCATTTATACAAGTTTCTGGTATAAATTGGGTTATGTTATGTATCTGTAAGAATTCCTCCTATACCTACAGAGGTCCAGCTCATAATTACCCCAGTTTGTGAGTCTCTGAGCTGTGCTTGAGTAAATTGTTCTTGCTAATGGAGCTAGTTTAGCCAGGACACACTGCAATCAGTTTTCCCCTCTGTATGAAAATACTGCAATTGTAAAAGGTCTGTCAGCATAGTCCTGGACCAAAAGAATAGGTCCTAAGTCAAAGAAATAGCAAATCCAAAGTCTTGATTTATTGCCAAGGCAGGTTCTTTGGTATACATAAAAACCAAGAAACAGGTATATGCAGAAGAGATCTGAAGGACCAGACATTTCCTAACAAAGCTTTGCCAGTGAGGTTAAAGATATCAAGCATAAGAAACCTATAAGTATCACAGATGGAGCAAAAATAAAGTAAAAAATAAAAAAATAAAAAATGAAAAAATGAAGAAGCAAAATGCAACCTCAAAATCCCAGCACACCAGGACAAGTCCAGGCACAAGGAAGTAGAGGAAATTGACAGGTAATAAATGGAACTCTCTGAAATGATAGCTGCAGAAATGAAAATAAACAAATGGAAGAGGCTATTGGGAAACAATTTGTAAGGTGAAGAAAGAAATGAAAAACAAAATGGTACAAATTAAGCATATATAAAAAAATAATAGAGGAGCTGAATGGCAGAAACTATGCATGTTCAACATACAAAAATAAATGAAATCAATGAAACAGGTGCAAACAGACATGACAAAAATAAATTTACCCCAATGTACATAGTAATCAAGATTTGAGAAAGGGAACAAAAGTACAAAATATAAAAGGAAGCTAAAGAGAAGAAACAAATCATCTCTAAAGGTAAGCTCATCAGAATCACAGCAGACTTCTCAGCACAAACCTTAAAATCAAGGAGGACATAGAAGGAGATATTTCAAGACATAAGCAGAAAAAAATATTCAACTCAGCTTGATGTATTCTCAAAACTATCTTTTGAAACCAACAGAGAAATGAAATACTTCCATGACAAAAAATCATCTAAAGGACGTTGTGACCACCAAACCAACTCTACAGAATTCTCTGAAGGATATATTAGAATGAGATAAGGAAGACTACAAACAAATGAGCATCAATATAAAGAAGATGCTAAGTAGGACAATCATTTAAATACAGGAAAAGGGAACAAACAACAGGATAATAGCATGAAAAAATTAATCAATACATATCAGTTATAACCACCAGCGAAAATGGTCTCAACTCACCATTTAAAAGACTAGCAGAATGTATCACAAAGTAAGATCCAGGGCCTGCCAAATGGCTCAATAGATTAAAGCATCTAATTAGGCAGATGCAGGTCCAGGAGTTTCATTCCTTGGCTTGCCCTGCCAGTCTTGCCACTGGGGTGAACTGAGATGGCAATTGAGACTGGATGTGGTGGCATGCGCCTGTAATCCCAGCACTTGGGAATCTGTAATTAGGAGGATCATTATGAGTCCGATCTCCACAGTAAGACCCTGGAGACCCTGTACTCCCTGTCCTAAATATAAAAAAGAAGAAGCAGCAAGATCCAACAATATGCTGCAGTCAAGAAATACATTTCACTCTTAAAGAAATTCATAGACTGAAAATCAAAGAACATAAAATAATTCCATATGCCACAAGAATCCAGAAAAATATCAGGGGTCATTATATTACTTCAACAGTACAAACTTAGGCCAAAACAAAGGTCCCTTGGCCTGCCCTGCCAGTCATGCTTTGTGATCCGTTCTGCTAGTTGAATTTGAAAGGTAGTTTGGAGAATATATTAAGCTGGGTTGAATATTTTTTTCTGCTTATGTCTTGAAATATCTCTTTCCTTTCTCTTTGATTTCAAGGATTTCTTTTTGTGTGTGTGTGCTGAGAAGTCTTATGTGGTTCTGATAAGCTTTCCTTTAGAGATCATTTGCTTCTCCTCTTTAGCTTCCTTTTATATTTTGTACTTTTGTTCCATTTCTCAAATCACTGTATACTTGTGAAGAGAAAATCCAAAGAAAGGGACATAATAATCATAAATACATATGCACCAAACACAGGTCCACCGTACTACATAAAACTTATTAATAGACATGAAAGATTAAATAAGCCTAATACAATTGTAGTGGGCAATTTTAATGCCTCAAACATACAAATGGATAGATCAACTAGACAAAAAAATCAACAGGGAAATATTAGAATTAAACTAAGCTTGTCAGAAAATGTAGTTCATACATGTCTATACAGTGTTTCTTTTCAAATATCACAATACACATTTGTCATAGCTGCACATGGAATGTTCTATAAAATAGACCATATGTTAGCTCATAAAATGCATTTAAGTAAATGTGGAGAATTTTAAATAATTCCATGCACACTGTATGACCAGAGCTCAATAATCTGGATATCAATAAGGAAAAAAATAACAAAAAATTACAGAAACATGTGGAATTAAACAACAGCCACTTAAGCAATGGGTTACAGAATAAAGATGAAATTAAGCTGTACATACAATTGACAATGCTATTTCAACATATAAAAGCTCATGGGCCATAATGAAAGTAGTCCTAAGACATAAATTTATACGGATAAACTCTCACATCAGGAAAACAGAAAGAGCTCAAATAAACAAATTAATATCGACCCTCAATGTTCTAGAATAAAAGAACAAATTGAACCCAAAATTCAAACAAGTAAGGAAATTATGAAGATAAGAGTAAAAATTTATGCAATAGAGACTAAGAAAGAAAAAGGATCAATGAATAAAAAGTTGGTTCTTTGGAAGAATAAATAAAATTGATAAAACATCAGACAGTCTGTTAAAAGGAGGAAAAAAATAAGAAATTCATGCATTAGGAATGAAAATGGAAAATAACAATGGATCTTACAATAATCCAGATCATCAGTACCTACTATGAGCACTTATTCTAATAAAATGAAAAACAGAAGAGATTGTTAAACACCTAAACACTATCAAACTGCCAAATCTAAATCAAGAAGACACAAAAATTCTAAATAATCTGATGTTAGCCAATGAAATTGAAAATGCAATTAAAATATATTTTAAAAAAGTCCAGTCCCTGATAGATTCATATTTGGATTCTAGAGAACCAATGCCATTAATGCTAAAACCATTAAGGAAATTGGAAGAGAAGAAATGCTTCAAATAATTCCTGAAAGCAAGTATTATCTTAATCATAAAACTAGAGAAGAACCCAACCATATAAGAAAACTATAGGCTAATATCACTAATGAACATAGCTGCAAAAATCCTCAATAAAATACTGGGAAACAAAGTTCAACAAATCATCAAGATCATACATCATGACCAAGATTCATCCCATGAATGACAGGATAGATGAACATATACAAATTAATAAATATAATACACCATGCACAGAGAATCAAATATAAAAGTCATGTGATCATTTCAATAGATGCAGACAAAGCATTTGATAAATTACAACACCAATTCATTACAAAAATTCTACAGAAAATTATAATAGATGGCCTTTGCTTTGGTTTGCTAAAGATTATGACAAAGCAACAATGGACATGACATAAAATGGGAAAATAAGTGAAAGCTTTCATTCTAAAATCAGGAACAATATAAAGTCAACAGAAAATAGAAATATACTTTTTAGGGTTTCTAATACTAGGAGAAAATATCATACGATGTCTTTTAGATAAATTGTAATTCAAAGATATAGTATAAAGCTTAAAAAATTAAGATTAAGTAATATTCAGAAAATTAAATACTAATTAATTTAAAATTAAATGTTTCAAAACAATCGAACTAAGAAAATGTTTTCATGATAGTAAAGAGATACTAAGAATAAAACAGGATAAATGCTGGAGTGACAAATAAATGACCATCACTTCTGACAGTTTGGTGCTAGGATATCGCACGAAGTTCTAGTGTGTTTTGGATGTGGATAATGATCATGAAATTTACTGGTGGCCAGGTGTCACTTGTGGGACTGAGCTACAGCTATTTCTTTGAAATATTTTCCCTATCCTTTATACATTCATACACAAACATATGTATGGAAAAAAATACATGTATTACCTGACATAAGTTTGGTACTGTTTCATAGAAATCTTCACTTACCTTTTAAATAAGGATTTATCTAATGTATTTTATATACATCATTTATACTTATGCAGTATATTTATATTTATATATACTGCATAACTATCACTTTGAGAATTCTTTATTGTTCATCCAGGAGCATAGTGCAACTTCTCAAGCCTTTTGAATTATGCTTTTTGTTATTTACTATTTACTAAATCTGGAGGTATTAAAATATTTCAAGTTTGCATAGCTAGAAAATACTTTATGTTTAGTTTTCAAAGGCATATTTTCTAAGTATAAAATTCAAGGAGGATAGATCTTTTTTTCTTTCAGTCCCTTAATTAGTGTAGTTTCTTACACACTTGGTCCTTTTTTTCTTTAAATGTGAAATAAGATGTTATTTAATTTTGTTCTTCCATAACTAATATTTTTTATGTATATACTTTGACCATTTTTTGCTTTATAGTAAGTTTTGGACAATTTCATTTCTGTGTATCTTGGTATGATTTTTTAAATTTCTTGTGCAAAAGGTTTATTTTTCTTGAAAATGTGGTATTATAAGTGGAACTAAGTTCAGAAATTTTAAATCTTTAAATATTTATTTCTTACTCCTTTCTAGTTTGAGAATTCTAATTATATGAATATATATAAAAAAGAAAGGAGCATTTAATGTTTACAATTTTTGTTCTTACTCTGATTTTTTCCTCTCTTGAATTTCTTATAACTTCTTGGTTATTTTTTAAAACAAAACTTATATGCTTATATCTGTTAATCTGAAAAAGTAATTTGCATATAGCATTATGTAATACAGCAACCATTGTTGGATTCCTATTACTTTTAGTGAAATCTTGTACCATGTATAATGCTGTTTTCTTCTATCACTATTTTGTATTCTTTAAAAATAATAATAAAAAGTACAAACAAAAAAAAATAAAATCAGGAACAAGGCAAGGATGTCCACTATCACAATTTCCAATCATTATGGTTCTGTAAACATTAGATTGAACAGTTAGATAAGAGAAAGAATCCAAAGAATTAAAAAATAGTAAAGGAAGAGGTTTAATTATTATTATTCACAGATGACATAATTTTCTATAAAGAAGACCACCGAAACTTCTCTGAAAGTCTTATAGACAATAATATAATGGGATACAAAATCAATATTCAAAAATCAATAGAATTCCTGTACAAGCAATAAACTCACAAAGAGACTTTAGGGGAAACTCATCCTCTACAAAAGCATGTAAAAGATAAAATACTTAGGATTCAGTCTAAGAAATGATGGGAAGAATCCATATATTTAAAATTTCAGCACTATAAAAAGAAAAGGAGTTTGAAGATGATATCAGAAAATTGAAAGATATTCTTTGCAAATGGACAAGAGGAATCAACATAGTGAAAATGGCCTTACTCCATAAACTGTAATACAGATTTAACACAATCATGATCAAAATACCATTAACATACTTCACAGATCAAGAAAAAATATTCTTAAAATTCATTTGGAACCAAAATAGTCCTAAAATAATAATAGCAACTTTAGGGAACAAAGGCAAGTCAAGGGACATCAACTCTCAGAGTTGAAATTATACTACAAAGCTACAAGTGATAAAATCAGCATAGTACTGGTATAAAGCAGACCCGAGGATTGGAAAAACAAAATGAAAGATGTGAACACAACCCCAAACACAGTCTCCTTATCTGTGACAAAGGAGCCTAACATGTTCACTCACAGAAAAAGTCTCTGGGAGTTTTCCTCTGCTGGGAAAACTGGCTTTCCACAAAGACTAAACTTAGAACCATGCAGTAAATTAAAGTCGAAGTGGAGCAAAGAGTGTTGGCGAGATAGCTCAGTGGACTAACACTCTTCTTAGACAAGGGCAGGGAGCAGGTTCAAGCCCCAGCACTGCATGCCTCACTGGTCCCACCCCCAGGGCATATTGAGCAAGCCACTGAGATACTGAAAACAGGAGTGTTGCTATGAGTCCCAACTGGGTAGTGACACCCTATACCAAATACATAAAAAAAAAAAAAAAAAAAAAAAATCAAAGATTTATTTACTTACTTATTTAGTTTTGTGGTACCAGGAGTTTAACTTGGGACCCTGCATTTTCCAGGTAGGCATTTATGCTACTGAGCTATCCCTATGGCTTGAATCAAAGTTTTAAATATTAACATGGAAATACTTAATTTACTGTAAGAGAAAATAGGTTGAAATCTTGAAGACATAGGAGTAGACAGAGAACAAATCCAGCCTGCATGGGAAACGCTACAAAGAATCAACACATGGTTTTTCACTTTATTAAAAGAAAAAAAAAAAAAACTTTTGCACAACAAAAAGAAATCATCAGTAATGTAAATACTGGGGCTGGCCAGGTAGCTCAGCAGACTAAAGTGCCTGTTTAAGCAGAATGCAGCAGCCGGGATTTGAACCCAGTGTGCCCTGTGATGGTGTGGTGGTGTGTGCCTGTGATCCCAGCACTAGGGAGGGTGAAAACAGGAGGATCACTACAAGTCTGATCTATGTGGTGAGACCATGTAGACCCTATAGACCCCGCACCAAAGGCATTAAAAAAATTACCACTTACAGTGAGGGAAAAAAATTATAGCCAGTTGTCCCTCCAATAGAAATGTCTATATAGAACATATAAAGCATTGAAAAAGATACCTTCAAACTTCAAAAACCCAGTTCAAAAATGGGCACTGGAATTAAATACGCACTTTTCAGATGAAGCAATACAAATGGCAAATAAGTATATAAAAAAGTATTCAAAACCTTTGGTCATTCAAGCAATGTGAATAAAAATAACAGTCAAATTTCATCTCATTCCAGAGAGAATGACTATGATGATAAATCAAATGTTACCAAATGCTGGTGGAGCTATAGGGCAAAGGAACACTTAACCACTGTTCGTGGAAGTGTTGATTGATAGAATCATTGGGTAAATAAGTATAGAGATTCTTTAATAAACTGGCATAAGCAGTTCCATTCCAGCCAGTTATCCCCCTTCTGGGTATATTTCTAGAAGAATTAAAAACAGCATACCACAGTGATATATGTTCACTGACGTTGATACAACCCATTTTTTTGACAGCTAAATCTTGGAAACAAAGCAAATGTCCAACAACCAAGAGTGTATACTGGGGTCAGGGAGATGGCTCAGTAGAATAAGCACTTCCTTGGCAAGCTCAAGGGCCTGAGTTCGATCCCTAGTTCTGCAAAATAATAATAATAATAATAATAATAATAATAATAATAACTGTATGCATTTTATATAATAGAATACTAATCAGCCATAAAGAAGGATAAACTGGAGACCATTATAGGAAATGGATGCAACTCTAGACCACACTTATAAGTGAAATTAATCAGGCCCATGTGCGTAAACATCATGTTGTCTCACTACTATGAGCAACTCAACAAGTAAATAAGATCCAAAATGTGCAATAAAAATTGTGAATTGGAAAGAAATTGTTCAAAAGTAAACACTCATTTTGATAAGGGAAAGGGGAAAGGAAGGAAGTCAAAAGAAAATCATATATATATATATATATACATAAGATAGTTATACAGCTAGTTTCTCTTAGTTGGTTAAAAAGAAAGAGTTTGGGGGCCAGCAATATAGCTCAGTGGAATGAGTACTTCTCTGGCAAGGGCAAGGGTCTAAATCCAATCCCCAGTTCTGCCAAAATATGAATAAATAATTAAATAAGGAAGAAAAAGTTTGTGCTCATATTGTTTGGACAAGATTTCATGCTTCTATCTTGTATTCTAAATACTACAATAAGGGTAATGCATTAATTGTTGTTACTTTCCTACTTCCTTATTTTAAAACATTTTTATTTTTATTTTTTTCTCTTTAAAGTAAAAAAAATACAAATATTGATTATTGAACTTCCTTTGACATTCATGTTTACCTTTCAAATTTTATGGTTTTTTATCATTAACTGCAGATTTTTATAGCTTAAAAGGTAGCATAAATTTCAGATGTACTTTTTAGATTCCAAATACATTATTCTTACCTTGTTGAATATATGCATCATTAATGGAAATTAAGATATGTAAAATAATACATTGAGAATATATGGGAACATCTTTTAATACCATTACAAATAATTGAAGGATTCCAAATCTAAGTGAAACACTGATAAGAAAAAATATTGAATTGTGCAAAGGCGCAGCTTACAAATGCACACTTTCCTGGGATTTCTACTTTTCTTATGATTCTATACATGTCAGAGTAGATAAAAGTTTTTTCAGCAAGGCCAAGTGAAAAGGGATAAATAAAGGAATAAATACATTACTAAAAGACCAGAAAGGGACAGAAGACTAAGGTTATTTCATCTCAGGCTGATAATAAAAGTACAAGTGGAATTAGAAAGTCATGACAGAATTTAGAAAGAGCTGCCAATTGTAAAACAGCACTGGGAAGCAAATCAATAGGAAGCTTCAGAAATTATACTGAAGGTAAAATGATATTTATATATTAATGTTGTAGAGCAATGGAGCAATTTTATCTTTTTCTCAAGTGATCTTCATTAAAGAAAGTTTAAAATCTTCCCTGGTTTATCAAACCACTCAAAAGGATGGATACAAAACAAATTATGACTGCACACATCAATTGTTCTTTTGTTTTCATATTTCTGGAAAATGCTACAATTAACATTGGCAGAGGTGTTGATGTGAATATATTTTTACTTCTGTCATAATGCATATACCTTTCCATGGAATTCTTTTTTATGTTTAGGACAGGGTGGACAGGGTGGACAGGGTCTCACTGCATAGATCAAACTCATAGTGATCCTCCTCTTTTTAGCCTCCCAAATGCTGGGATTACAAAAAGCACCACCAAGTGCAGTCTCAGTTGCCATCTCAGTGCCCCTCGTGGGAGGCTTTGGGATCATATCCCCCCCTACCCCCCCAACCCCCCCCGAAGCCCTGCCTAAGCAGACACTTTATGCGCTGAGCTATTTGGCCAGCCCTTCATGGAATTCTAGGTCCCATTGGCTGCACTTTTAAAGTCCAAATGAACCACCAAATCTTGTTATCAGGATGGACTACGTTTTCATATTTCCAACTTCCTGTACATTCTTTCAACAATTAGCTCCCATGTTTTTTACATTATTGCTGTCCTGTTGGTGTGTCATGCCATCTCATCTTGATTTTAATTTTCATTTCTCTGGTGAGTAAAGCTTTTGAGCTCCATCAACATGTGCACTTGCCATGTGTGTATTCTTCTGAGTGAGTCTGTTTAGATCTTTTTCTCATTTTCATCAGTTTGTGTTTTAATTTACTAGGTAATAAGCATTATTCCAATATTCTAGATTCAAGTCTCTCATTAGACATATGATTTGTCACTACTCTGTACCACTGTTTGGATTTTCAGAACTTGAGATTACAGGTGCATGCCATCATGCTCAGTGTCAAACACTGTCTCCACACACCCAGGAGCAGAGCCAGCATGCATGATGGGAACCAAACCCTGGTACTTGCAACTGCCTAAACAGTCAAATATAATTTTCTAAACATTTGATGTGATGTGTGTTTTACATTTTTTAAGATTGTAATGTGAGAATGGTTTCCTATATCCAAATTCATGGTAGTTTCTTCAAGATATTATACTTCTAAGAATTCTAAGGTTTGAAATGTTTTATTTAGATTTGATCCTTTTGCATGAATTTTGGAATTTTGGTATCATATAAGTATCCAGTTTTCTTAATATAGCCTAGGTGCCCAATTTTCTTTATATAATTTGTCACATTATTACATAATATGTCTTCACTGAATTTTCATAGATATTATATATATATATATATATATATATATATATATATATATATATATATATGTGTGTGTGTGTGTGTGTGTGTGTGTGTGTGTGTGTGTGTGTATGGAAATTGAGTATATATGTTCAGTATAGGTACATATATATTCAATTAAACAGAAGTGCAAGACATTACTGCTACAGAATTAATTTATATATTTGTTATCATATTGGTGCAAAACACATTAATTACCACAGCCGTGTAGTAAGTCTTGAATTTGACTATCCTGGAATCCTCTGAAGTCATTCTTTACCAGGATTGCTTTGGATATTTTTGTGCCTGAAGATTTTAAAATACTGTTAATGTCAGTTTGTCAACTTCTGCAAAAAATTAGATAAGACTTTTTCACTGAGATTGCATTAAATCTGCAGATTAGTTTAGGAATGCCATCATAACAGTACCACTTCATCTACAATATTTGAAGGATGCTGCATATGTTTATGTGTCTGATTTCTTTCTATAATGTTTGCAGATTTCAGAGCATAAATTTTATGCTTATAATATTAAAATTTATAAGTTATTTTAGTTTTAGGACATACTAAATTAATCATTTTCTTAAATTCATTTTTGCTTGATGTTTGCAATTTTATAATGATGCAATTTATTTTTGTGTATTGTAAATATGTAATCTTGAATCCAGAAATATTGATGAATTTAAGATCATATTCCCTAACAATAGAGGTCATTTTACTTTTTACTTTTGAAAGAAGTCTATTTCCTTCTATCACTCATCATAAATGTTAGACTCTCCAATACAATGTCTAATAGAAGTTTTGAGACAGAAATATTTTTCTTGTACTCGATCCAAACTGTTGCTTATTATGACCTCGGGAATGTTCTTTTTAGCCTTTTTACCTTTGTGCAGTCAAGTACACATCCTTACATCTGATTCACTTCTTAATGGCTCTGACCTGCTTTTAAGTAGTTGCCATCAGAGCCAGGTGTGGTGGTCCAAGCCTGTAATCCCAGCACTTGGGAGACTAAGTATCTGCAAGTACAATGCCAACCTGGGCTAAAGAACAACTGCAAGGGTGGTTTGAAGCACACAGCTTGATGTTGTTTTAAATAAAGAAGAAAGAAGGATCCAAGAGATTCTTCAATTTCCATTCAGGGGGTTGAGGAGATGGCTCAGTGGAATAAGTGCTTCCCTGGCAAGTACAAGGGCCTAAGTTTAATCCCTGGTTAGCATTGTGGACTCTATCCTTTTCAGCTTGACTCTTTTGGCTTGGAACTTGTACACTACAAGGAAGCCAGAGTAAGGACAATTCCTTCCTCATATTTTTAGCTTACTATTTCATGTGTACAAAGTGAACCACTACCCTTGCAGCTACACTATACTTATTTGAGCATCTGCAATCTAATGGTGGCACAGAGGAGTGACATGAGAAACATCTGCAGCCTTCATATCACCATTAGCTCCTACTGTACTCTCTATTCTTTGATTAGACTCTTATGGGAGAGGACATCTCAGTGTTTGTACAGATCTCTCTGGAGTGGTCATATTGAATCAGCATGCTGATTAGGGGACAGAGCAAGAGAAACTGCTGCAAATGGCTTGAATGACACAGATGCTCATTGCTCTCTGGGGATTCAGGTGTTTTTCAGGATTTCTTTTAAATTTTACCTTCTATATTCCCTTACAGCAATTTTCACGTATGTTGTGTGGTCCTTTGTTTGACTATCTCATTTTTCCAAGTAGTTTCAATGGAATGTGGACAAGGGGGCTCACATGTGCTATAGTCTGTAGTCCATAATGGTAGTGAATTACTAGGGCAACTGGCAATTGTCCAAAGTTGTTGAATTGAGCCTTTTGTAGCTCAGCATGTTAATATACCTTTACTTTTTATACATCATGGTTACTGCTGGATGGTGAAGACCAAGTAGAAGCAAGACCTATATAACTAAAAATGCAACATTTGCTATCTGACAAGGTCAGTCAAATCCCTGCAGAATTTACCCTGGAACCATGTACAGCACCTTGTGGATCTTCTGTCAGTGTCAGCCATCTAAATGAGTCATGGTCATAACTTGACCAATTTGCTCTCTGTGAAAACCTGAAAGACATTTTTTCTCACTAAGTGACTCTCCTTAGGCACACTGCACATCGTTGATCACTTTCCTTTGTGGCTGCATATCTACTTGATAGAAAATTCAGGATACTACTGAGTTACAGGATGTCAAAGCAGACATTCTCTTGTGCCCTGAGTCCTTACTGACCTTGAAGGGCTAAGGCCAAAATATTGGCTAACTTTTTAGCTCACCAACCTATTTTTGCTGTGAAAACTTTAGTTGTTAAACATCCAGAAGAGAAGCATGCTGATATTATTATCCTATAATAGAGGCAGTTAAGCTTTACATCACTATCTGTGTGAATATCACATATGTTAGATATATAAAGAAACTGGTATTTTCCAACAACCATGGATGTTCTAAAATTTAAGTCCCTATAAAATGTTAAAAAAAAAGTTACAGATTTTTTACACAAATGTTTAGAAATCAAACCATATTCAACATTGTAGCAGTACAATTCTTCTACATTTTGTTTTTCTTGTCCCTCATTTACATTTATTACCTTTCTTAAAAATACATTTACTTGATCTATCTTGGTCTTAACCATCCAGCACAAAAGTATAAAAATGAGGTACATAATGTGGGTCCATAATAATAAATTGAGCTGTAAATGGCTATGGCCAACTACTTCTTCACATAACTCACTGTTAATGTGGAATGCTGGACTGTGTTGGATTGTGTTGCCGAGTTCAGGCACCTAAATTGGTTTAATGACAATGGAGTGTCCATTTCTGACAGGTCTAGACAAAAAAAAGGGGGGGGATACAAAGGAAGAATCATGATGTGTATATATAAACAGTACAGTTAGGAAAAATATGCCGTGCTTCTGCTTAATTCTATGAGAAGCAAGATTTGCACTAATAGTGGTTGGACAAGCTATTATGTTGGCTTCTAGTACCATAGACAGACACTGGGGAGATAACAAGGTAGAGGGTGTTAATTGTTGAATCTGTGATATAAATCAGCTGTAGAGAAATAAGATAGGTATATAGCTGCACTCTCTTCATTCACTGATTAAAGACATCTGCTATAATAATGCCTGTATGTATAATATCATGTATGTACCTTATACGTATACGATACCGAAACGTTGCGAAAACATGTTGCAATGTATTGATTTGTGAAATCTATCCTGTTAATTTTTCTTGAAACTGTCTCATTGCTATTTGTTCTTCAATAAAAAAATAATAATAATAAAAGAAATTTAGATCTTAGCGCGAGGAAGAATATGCAAATTAATGTAAATCTATCACAATCATTTCCATGAGTTTCCTGGACTCTGATTATTTCTTTTCCATTCAGAAAAATAACACATATATTAACAAGTCCCTTAATTTCTACTCTTACCCTATTTGTGAAATGGAATTTTCCTATACAAATAAATGTTGGCTCTGCTATAAAAATAAATAAATAAATAAACTAAATAAATAAAAAAATTTACTTTAAAGAGAGTGTGGCAATAATTGATATGACATTAGAAGTAGTACACATTTAGAAGACCAAAATGACAGGTATTTTAAGCACGGTTTTAGTAGTTTTAGTATTACACATTGCTGTCTGCACTGTAGTAGCTTAGTTCACAGGTATCGGCATATAGAGTTAGTCAGGTTGAGAATTTTAACTATTAATCTTGTTTTCAAAAATCTTATGGAAGTTCTTACAACTTAACCATTCAACCTTAACCATTTTCTTTATATAAATGTATAGTTTGGCCCCTACATATTTCCTAACTTCTGTCCTTTCTCTCTTTATATTCTATAATCCTCAAGTTCTCTCTTTACGATTAACTGAGTTATACCTTTCATGTTTTATTTATTCTTTTGAGTTCTTACACTAGGGAGACTACATGATATTTACACATGTGGGTCTGATTTACTTCACTTATGAATGTATCTTCAAGTTGCATCCACTTATATATGAAGGGTTCGAGTTTATTATTCTTTATAGCTGAGCAATACTGCATTGCTTAAATGTGCATCTTTTCCATTCATTCCTCAAGTGACAGGCATTTTGGTTGTTTCCAAGATTTGACTATCACTAATTATGCTGCTATAAACATACACACACATATATCACTAGTATATAATGTTTTCAGTCTTTTAAGGTAAATTCCCTGAAGGGTGATAGCAGGATTGAAGGGCACTTCCTGTCCTAGTTTTTGAGGAGTCTCCGCTCTCATTTCCATAATAGTTGCACTCGTGATGTTGCATCATTTTCTTTATATAAATGTATGGTTTGCACCACGAGTGGAAAATGGAGAATTTTTCCCCGCAGTCTCTCCAGCACTTGCGGTTGGTCGATTTCTTTATAATAGCCATTCTTTCTGGGGTCAGATGGTATCTCAGTGTGGTTTTAATTTTCATTTCACAAATGGCTAGTGATGTGGAACATTTTTTCATTATTTTTGTCTCTTGCATTTCTTCCTTTGAGAAGTAGTTATTCATCTTGGTTGCCTTTTTATGGTTTGGGTGTCTTTCTCTCATTATGGAACAAGTATAATACTTTCATTCAGGAAGGATTTTGGGAGAATCATTTCTTTTTCAAATTCATTGAAGAGTTTCAGGAGTATTGGCATTATATCTTCTGTATATTTCTTGTAGAATTCATCTGTGAATCCAACAGAACCTTAGTTTTTCTTTATAGGTAAGCTTTCTATTACATTTTGAATTTCAGCTGAAACTAGGTTACTCAAAGTTCTTATATATTCTTGAGAGCTTGTTTGGAGGTTCTAACAGGGCAACACAGCTGCTCATATACTCTGACTGAGCCACGGTCCTCCTCTATTGGGGGTGGTTGTCCTCTTTGACTGTGCGCTCAACTTCAGGATGTCACAGCCAGATCGCCAGTTTTGGTAATTTGCACCTTTCTAGGAATCTGTCCATTTCTTCTGTGTCTTTGATTATGTGACAGTAAGGATTCTCAAAGTAGCTATTGATGATCTCCTGAATTTCCACAGGGTCTGTGGTAATTTCACCCTTTGCATTACTTATTGCTTGAAATTTAGCTTTTTCTTTCCTCTTTTTGATGAGGTTATCTAAGGGATTATCAATTTTATTCATTCTTTCAAAGAACCAGCTTTAAGATTCATTAATTCATTCATTCTTTTGGTGTTCTTTGTCTCAATTGCAGTGATTTCTGCTCAAATGTTTACAATTTCCTCCTATCTTTGGGCCTTGGGTTTGGTTTTTCCTTCTTTTCCTAGACACTTGGAGTGCAACATTAGGGTATTTGTTACCATTCTGTTTTCCTAATAAGTTGAGTTCACAGCTATAAATTTCCCTCAAGAACTGCTTTCACGGTATCCTATAAATTGTGCTTGAATTTTCATTGAATTATAGATATTGTTTAATTTCTTCTGTAACCTATTTGTTGCTGTGGAGGGTATTGTTAATTTCCACATATTTATGGAGATTTTTGTCATTTATTTCCAGTTTCATTGTACTGTGGTCAGATAATATGCATGGGATAATTTCTGTTTTCTTGCACATATTTAAGTATGACCTATGGACTGGTATTGCTCTATTTTAGAAAATGTGCCATGTGCAGCTGAAAAAAAATGTGTATTCAGATGTAGTTAGTTGGAACACTGTATATGTTCACTATGTTCATTTGTTCCAAGTTCTGGCTCAGTTCTGCTCCTTCTTTGCTAATTTTTGTCTGCTTGACCTATCTTTTGGGGAAAACGATGTGCTAAGGTTTTTTTAAGATTGTACTATAATTTTAGATTTTTCATGTCAATTAAAATTTTTCTTATATAGTTGGTAATCCCATGTTTAGTGGATAAATATTTCTGACTGTTACCTCTTGTTGTAGTTTACCCCTAACCGGTGTGCAGTGGCCTTATTTATTTCATTTGATCATTCTTGGTTTAAAGTTCAGACTGCATGTGAACAGGATTTCTATCCCTGCTTTTCAGAGGTGCTGGGGTTTTTAGTATTGTGTTCTACCCTTCCACTTTCAGCCTATGAAATTTTTTAGGAGGTAAGTGTGTTTTCTATATACAGCATATTGTTGAATTTTGCTTCCTAATCCACTATGCCAGTCTGTTTCTTTTATTTGGTGAATTGAGTCTACCTACATTGATGGTTATATTTGAGATGTATTTTCTTATGATTGACATGTTATTTACCTGCTGTTGTATATCCCTTTTTCTCCTATATTTAATTGGTTGCTCTACTCAGTGAGTTCTTTTCATTCTCATTCATGGAATTATTGTCATTTTGGTTCCTCTTTAGAATATCTTTTAGTAGTCTGTGTAGGATTGGCTTTGTCATAATGAAATTCTCTAGTTGTTCTTTGTCATGGAAGTATTTCACTTCTCCATCAAACTTTCAGAGAGTTTTGCAGGGTATACAAGTTGGGGCTGGAATTTGTTTTCTTGGAGGACTTGAAGTACCTTGCTTTGTGCTCTTCTTGACTTGATGGTTTGTGAAGACAAATGTGCAGTTATCCTGATGGGCTTTCCTTTAAATGTGATCTGTTTATTTTCTCTTGTGGCTTGTTGCACTGAATTTCTGGGATCTTGATTATTGTATGCCTGGGTGTGTTTTAATTGGGTTGATGTTATTTGGAATTCTATATGCTTCATTTATCTGAATGTCACATTGTTTCCCCATATTTGGGAAATTTTCTGCTGTTACTTCTGTCCATATTAATTTTAAATCATTTGTATTGATTCCTTTCTTGTTGATCCTAATTAATCTTACACCATTCATTCTTGCATCATCTTGCAGATGTTGAATTATTTTTTCCTACATTCTATTTGTTTTTAAGAGATATTTTCTTACCTTTTCACTAGCTACAACACCATCTTCAAGGTCTGAACATTCATTTTTGCTCTCATTCAAGGGGTTTTGCCGGGTTGTGACTGTTTTAATTTCCTGTATCTGTCTTTGAATCTGCTTCATGCACTCTATTTCTTTCCTATATTGTTCATTCAAGAATTTCATCATTTTTATTCTTCTCTACATTTTTGTCAGTGTCTTCTTTAGAAGAACTTAGTAATTCTCTCATTATAGTTATCATTTCTTCTTTTTTTCCTCAGAATTAATTCTCATCTAATTTCCTTTCTACATTTCTGAAATTGTTTCTTTACTTCAGATGCTATTATTTCAGAGATTTCAGGTGTGTGACTTCCAATTTCTTCTATGCTGGTATGTTCTGCATTTGTTCTGGTTGGTTTTGGGGGCTGAGACTGTTTTTCTCATTCTTTTTCATTTTGTATCGCTATTTCCTCTGACACTTGGTGCAGTTTCTACCTTAGCACCTACCTATATTCTTACCCAAGAGAGATTATGTGGGTAAGGTAGTTACAGTTTTGTATTTATAGAATCACAATTATGAACACTAATAATGGATAGTGATATTTAGCAATCAACAAATTTATAACAAATAGGTTTGTATTTTAGACCATAAGAGCAAATATTATGTCTGTGTAGCTAAGCAGATATCAATTTAGGAATTTATACTTAAATTACTCCTAAATTCTGTCTGTCACCTCCCTTTGATGTACCTGAGGTCATCCAGGTGAACTAGTTCACCCAGGTTACCTTTTACATCCTCTCTTGATCAAGAGAGAGGATGATCTCATAGATCAGATTCTAGCAAAGTATATCAGCTTACTAGGACTAGAACTACCGAGCTCAAACTCATCCAGAGGTCCCTAGATTTTGTCTGGCTGCTGTGTCCCACTTCTTCCTGTTGCATTCCATGGAAGTGAACTTGCTGTGCTCCTCTCACAAGATGTTCAGGTGCTGGATTAGCTGGGCGGGTCTGGCCCCTAGCTTCTCAGCAGGGAGTTCTGCCACAACAGGCCTGTATCCCAGGTCTGAGCTCTGTCTGGAAAGGGATCTGGGGAGTAGGCAAGCATGTGGAAAGTCTCACTCATATGCCAGGTCTGGGTTCTGGATGCCAGGCCTGGGTTTTGGCTGGAAAGGGCTATTGAAATTCTTTTGAGTGGGGGACAGGATTCTGTTGTGTATTTAAAGCTGGCTTTGAAGTCTATGTAGCTCAACCCTTGCAGCGATCCTCCTTCCTCATCCTCCCAAGTGCTAGATTACAAGCGTGTGTCACAGGCCCAGAGAAAAAAAATTTGAACAATAACAATAATAACTTCATAAACAACGATATCATAATATGTATTCTACGTGATTTGTTTACAAATTAACATACTTTCAACATCAAAAGAATTTGTGACATTCATAATATTAACTATTTTACAAATAGTAGAAAAGAAGTAAATAAGTAAAGTTGAAATTATAGTATGGGAAGTATATTTCTAGAGATCATGCTCTGAAATCCTAATAGCATTGTCTGCTTTGAACAGCACTACCTAAAATAAAATGGCATGAAAAGCAGCTTGGAGCCTTAGAATGATCAGTCTTAATAAAATGTATTTGTAGAAGTAAAGGTATTAATTATACCTTAATTTTCAGCTTTGTGTTAAAAAGATGACAAGAATAAAGATATATGCTGTGGTTAAGAGTTCCAAGGGAGAGTTTCATTTTGTTTGACTCTACTACTCTTCTTTAAGAGCTAATCAAATTCGAAATAAGAGCCACAAAAGAAGGAGAAATTAAAGATATAGGAAAGAGTGTCGATAATTCAACAAGGTCCAATAGTACAAGGAACTAGGGTAAGAAAAAAAAAAAGAATATGAAAAAGTCTAGGCAACGATAAAGAAAGGTTAGGGTACAATTTATGAAAAGGTGTTGGAGATTTTTTTATGGAAATGATAAGGGTTTCCAAGTATGGAATTTGAACATACTTTCTAATTCTGAGATGAGGCAAAGCAGATAAACTTTATAGAGATTAAGCAGATACAAGTAATTTAAAAAAGAATCAAACAAATGACAGCATTGTGTGGACTAGCTTATGTACCTGAAAGGGAAATTATGTGTGTTATGATGAGATTCAAAAATATTTTAATTACAGTAGATATTATGAAGGGCCAATTTAGGTCTAAAAATAAATATATCAAGTTCAAAAACAGTTTCTGAGAGCCAATTGAAGGCACTGACAAGCAATTATGTACCCACATCGAAATCTAAAATCAAATAAAGTTGGCTTAGTTATCCACATAGAAGTTAACTGACCAGATGTACTCCAAAATAAGACAATCTCATATTTGCATTGCATAAGTAAATGAAACTGTTAAGCCCATTTTATCTAAGTAAAGAGGGAAAATAAGATGAAATTTGCAAACATTAAGTTAAAATTCAAAAACTGACATGAAGCATTTATAAAAATGTGAAACTCTGGGGGAGACAAGGCAGATTGAGGGCTTCTCACGTCGCCACTCCTGTGATTGCCCAGTCCACCGCAGAAATGACTGCTGTCCACACTGGCAACATAAACTTCAAATGGGACCCCAAAAGTCTAGAGATCATGACTCTGGCAGTTGAAAGACTGTTGGAGCCACTTGTTACACAGGTTACAACCTTAGTCAACACCAATAGCAAGGGGCCCTCTAATAAGAAGAGAGGTCAATCTAAGAAGGCCCATGTTTTGGCTGCATCTGTTGAATAAGCAACTGAGAATTTTTTGGAGAAGGGAGATAAAATTGCAAAGGAGAGTCAATTTCTGAAAGAGGAGCTTATGGCTGCTGTAGAAGATGTTCAGAAACAGGGAGATTTGATGAAGAGTGCTGCAGGAGAATTTGCAGATAATCCTTGCTCATCTGTGAAGCAAGGCAACATGGTTAGGGCAGCTCGTGCTTTACTCTCCACTGTTACCCGGCTGTTGATTTTGGCTGACATGGCAGATGTCTACAAATTACTTGTTGCGTTGAAAATTGTGGAAGATGGTATTTTGAAGCTAAGGAATACTGGCAATGAACAAGACTTGGGAATACAGTATAAAGCCCTGAAACCTGAAGTGGATAAACTGAACATTATGGCAGCTAAGAGACAACAGGAACTGAAGGATGTGGGTCATCATGATCAAATGGCTGCAGCCAGAGGAATTCTGCAGAAAAATGTACCAATCCTCTATACTGCATCTCAGGCATGCTTACAGCACCCTGATGTTGCAACTTATAAGGCCAACCGGGACCTGATATACAAGCAGCTGCAGCAGGCAGTCACAGGCATTTCCAATGCTGCCCAAGCTACCGCGTCAGATGATACTTCTCAGCACCAGGGTGGAGGAGGAGGAGAACTGGCGTATGCTCTCAATAATTTTGATAAACAAAACAATGTGGATCCTCTGAGCTTCAGTGAGGAGCACTTTAGACCTTCTCTGGAGGAGCGCCTGGAAAGCATCATTAGTGGTGCTGCATTCATGGCTGACTCATCCTGCACACGTGATGACCGACGTGAGCAAATTGTGGCAGAGTGTAATGCTGTTCACCAAGCTCTGCAGGACCTACTCTCAGAGTACATGGGCAATGCTGGGCGTAAAGAAAGAAGTGATGCATTGAATTCTGCAATAGATAAAATGACAAAGAAGACCAGGGATTTACGTAGACAGCTCCGCAAAGCTGTCATGGACCATGTTTCAGATTCTTTCCTGGAAACCAATGTTCCACTTTTAGTATTGATTGAAGCTGCAAAAAATGGAAATGAGAAAGAAGTTAAGGAATATGCCCAAGATTTTCGTGAACATGCCAACAAACTGATTGAGGTCGCCAACTTGGCCTATTCCATCTCAAACAATGAAGAAGGTGTAAAGCTTGTTCGAATGTCTGCAAGCCAGTTAGAAGCCCTCTGTCCTCAGGTTATTAATGCTGCATTGGCTTTAGCAGCCAAACCTCAGAGTAAATTGGCTCAAGAGAATATGGATTTTTAATTTTTTTATGTATTTTATTTTATTGAACTACAAATGTCAATCAGACAGTTTCAAGACACCTTAACAATACAGATTCGATAAAATAATACATTGCAAATTGTTTTCATAATGTTTTGATATCGTACAAGGTGCATACATGATATTATATTTACAGATACTATTTTAGCAGATGTCTCCTATCAGTAAATTAAGAGTGTAGCTGCTTACTTATCTTATTTTTATACATGAATTATATCAAAAATTCAATAATTATTTTCCTAGTGGATGACTGTAGTACTAGAAGCCGACATAATATCCTGTCCAACCACCATTAGCGCAGATCTTGCCTCTCATAGGATTATGTAGAAGCACAGTCTTATCTATCCCAACTGTACTGTCTATACACACACATCATGATTTTTTCTTTCTACACCCCTTCGTTTGTCTACACCTGTCAAAGGTGGGCACTCCATTGTCATTCAACTAACTTAGGTGCTTGAACTCGATACCACAATCCAACACAGTCCAGCATTCTACAACAATAGTGAGTTATTCAAAGAAATTGTTGACCATAGCCATTTACAGCTCAGCTTAATATTATGGGCTCACGATGTATACTTCATTTTTATACTTTTCTGCTGGACGGTTAAAACCTAGGTAGAGCAAGACTTATATACCAACACATGAATTTTATATTTCCTATGTGGTCAGTTAAGTCCTCTCAGGGTTTATCTTGTAGTCCTGTACATTATTCTGTAGTTCCTTTGTCTGTGTCATCCATGTGGATGAGTCATGGCCAATGCTTGACCAGTTTGCTCTCTGTGAGAGCTCGAGAGAAAGTTTTCTCTTCATGTGACTCTCCCCAGGCACACTATAGAACTTCAATCTCTTTCCTCTGTGGCTCCATAATCTCCTTGTTCAGAAAATTTGGAGCTCACCTGAGTTTCATGATGTTGCAGTACAGGTTCTCCTATGTCCTGAGTCTTCGCTGACCTTGAAAGGCTAGGGCCAAAATGTTGGCTGGCCTTGT